>HG995310.1:18008863-18185122 GCA_905332915.2 Hecatera dysodea | reverse complement strand
CCGCCCACCCGCCCTTTTTACTATAGGAAGGGGAGACAAAGATTTTCACCAAAAATTTTTATTTGCGATTTTGCTTTACAGCAGTAAGCCCGGACCTTAACAATAATTTATATTATTTTGCGACCACTCTTGCACCATTTTTGGGGCAGAAGACCTATTTAGTGCAATTTTTTTTGGACTTTATTAGAAAAATTCGACATTCGACTAACCCATAGGGTTTACTGACCTGTAATTAACAAATTGCTGGCCCCCTCTTTACAGGGACCAGTAATTACTGACTTATCGCTTTTGGTTTAGACCATATCTTTTATATTTTTGAGACAATTTTCCCCGTTCTCTTAGCTGCGCCCTATACACGCAAGCCGAACAATACAAAAATGGTTCTCGGAATTCGCACCCCGGTGAAAGCGAGAGCGCCAGTGGCCAGTGCCAGCGGGCCACAGGAGACGGCATCGTCTTCCCACTTTGGAAACGCCACCTCTGGATCGCGCGAAGCGCCGAAGGGGATATCCCTGAAATTCGACGCCGCTCGAGGACCCCCAATGGGAACAGCTGAAACGCCACGGACGTCGGCAGGGGCCTCTGGCGTACCCGCTCTCACCACCACCCCCAGCCCGGCGGGCTCGACTGGGCAGGTGCTGGACGCCGCCAGGACCTTTATCCGGAGACCGGAGCGGAAGAGGAGATCCATGGACCTTATGGAGGCATACAAGACCGACATCTACGCTGCTTCATCAAATGATAAGCTTCTCCAGGAAGTGATGAAGACATTTGAAGACATCCCGTCCAGAGTAAAAGACTACCCTCAGATGAGGAGGGACATAAGGATCTTCCTGGAGACTCAATCAGACAAGTGCCTGCGGATCCTGTTCGAGCTGAGTAAGAGAGTTAAGAGCCTGGAAACAGCGCCTAAAACTGCTCCACCGTCAAAAACCCACACCACGCTTACGTCTCTCGAACCACCGGAGACCATTATAGAAAAGCTGGTAAACGTGGAGACGAATATAAAGACGCGGCTCAATGATCTCGAAACGAAAGTCGCAAGACACTTCCAGGAGATGACCGACCACTACACCGACAGCGGTTCCGACATCATCGACAAGGTCGTCGATAAGATCGTCGAGGTCAGCGACAAGATTGACATAGTCATGGAGAGCATTGACCACACTACAGAAGGGGTGAAGAGTGTTGGTCATGCCGCGGCTGTCCTCGAGGGTAAGATCGACGACATTGCCGGTGAAGTCGCCACCAGAACCGACGGGATAAAGGAGGTCCTAAGGGAAGTGGCTTGCGACCCAAAAATAGACTCGCGGACTTACGCTCACGTCACGGCAGCCAAACCCGGGCATCGACCGGCACTTCACTCGATGGCGGTCACCCTTGAAGGCAGTCAGGAGACTGCCGACGAGGTGCTCGCCAGGGTGAAGAAGGCGGTCGATGCCAGGGGAACCGGCCTAAAAATAAATAAGGTCCGGAAGGCAAAAAACCAGACTATAATACTGGGGTGCGACACAGAAGCGGAGCTAACCAGAGTACGAGAGAGGATCGAGAGCCGTGGCGAAGGGCTGGTGGTAGCGCCAATGAAAAATAAAAACCCGCTCGTCGTCCTAAAGGACGTCTTTTTGGACAGTGGGGACGACGAGATGGTGAAGGCGCTCCACTCCCAGAATGAAGACATTTTTAGAGATCTAGGCCCGGAAGAAAGAGAAATTGCTGTAAAATATAAAAAAAGGACAAGAAACCCAAAAGCAGCGCACGTTGTCGTCCAGGTCAGGCCCAAGGTGTGGCAGAGGATGACGGAGGCTGGGACCCTCTACCTTGACCTGCAAAGGGTCAGGGTAGAGGACCAGTCGCCGCTCATCCAATGCACCAAATGCTTGGCATTCGGGCATGGCCGAAAATTCTGTACGGAGAGTGCAGACAGGTGCAGCCACTGCGGAGGACCGCATATGCGCGACCAATGCGCGGAATTTGTCGCAGGCAACGAACCGCAGTGCTGCAACTGCTTGCACTCGAAGCTCCAGAGGACCGAGCACAATGCCTTTAGCGTGGAGTGCCCGGTCCGCAAGAAATGGGACTATCTGGCCCGGACGACAACGGCGTATGCCTAAACCACCCCCTTCCCGCTGGATATTTTAAATATATAGTTGATATATATGACAATATCACGCACCTATCCCAAAGAATCTTAAAAACCTGGAAAAAATTAACTGCTTAAGAAAGGACAATACACATGTAATATCTTAAGTATATATATATAGTATTGCCGCAAAGTCTAGATAAATATAAATGCAAATAACAATAGGAAATCACCCCCCTACCTCAACCCCCCCCCCCCCGTCTAACTTCTCCCCCACCCTCTTCCCCCCTTTCCCTATAACCATAGTATAAGTCCAGAAACTAATTAAGAAAAGACTAAACTTGATCCTATAAAAATAAAAATTACGAGTAGAATAGTAAAACCACAGCATACAACCTAAACCTAAACAATGTGTTGGAATATAAATTAAATATAATTAAAATACTAGCATAAGCCCTTTCTAACAAAAAATTGATAGAATAAGGAAATAGAAATGTATAACAAATAATGTAAGAAAAAGATTAGACACAAATAACAAATATATAAGGTAAGGAAATAAAGTTAAGTTAGAAAAATAAATTAGAGTACAACTAGAAAATAATATATGTATAAAAATAAGGAAGCATAATTATGTGTAAATGCAATACAGTTATAAGTGAAAATATTCACACTAAACAAGAGAACATATACAAATAAAATTAGAGAAATAGTTTAAACAAAAAGGCTAGTAAGATAAATCTGTGTCACAAAATACAATATATAAGTAAGTACAAATATACAGCAATCAAAGGAAATCTCTACACTTAAGGTTATTAAATAAAATAAATTCGGGTCTTTAAATACACTAAATGTAGAAAAAGTAAATGAATAGTAACACAGATACAGTAGCGGGAGCCCCACCCGGCTAAGAATGTTAAGAATGAAAGAATGACAGAGTGAAGCTTGAAAGTGCGATGGAGAACAATGCAAGAACATGAATGAATGAGAAAATTAGAACAACAAGGTCCCGTTGTTCCCATGAACGGGGAAAAGCAAAAAGAAAAAAAAAAAAAAAAAAAAAAAAAAAAAAAAAAAAAAACCTAACCTAACCTAACCTAACCTAACCTAACCTAACCTAACCTAACCTAACCTAACCTAACCTAACCTAACCTAACCTAACCTAACCTAACCTAACCTAACCTAACCTAACCTAACCTAACCTAACCTAACCTAACCTAACCTAACCTAACCTAACCTAACCTAACCTAACCTAACCTAACCTAACCTAACCTAACCTAACCTAACCTAACCTAACCTAACCTAACCTAACCTAACCTAACCTAACCTAACCTAACCTAACCTAACCTAACCTAACCTAACCTAACCTAACCTAACCTAACCTAACCTAACCTAACCTAACCTAACCTAACCTAACCTAACCTAACCTAACCTAACCTAACCTAACCTAACCTAACCTAACCTAACCTAACCTAACCTAACCTAACCTAACCTAACCCAGTTCCCCCGCAACCCTCGTGGTGGTCGGATCGTTTTTAGAGTCGCTCCACGCTTAAAAATACGAAAAAGTGGTAAAAAGTGCTCCGATTCCAATAAAACAAGTGTCGGTGTGTAGAGGAAAGTGGCCTCCACACCCACAAGTGACAACCAAAATCCGGATTGCAGTGTTGTGTTCTGAAAAACCTGAAAACACATTGTTTAGAGGTTAAGTGCCAAAGAATTTTAACGTTTGCTGTTTTTGCGGCGGAACGAAAGCGACGACACCCTGTTTTTCTTTTTGAAAACGAAGCGGAAGAAGAGTATCCTGGTTCCGAGACACTCCGGAACTAACTCCGCCCAGGATTTCCGGAGAAAAGCCGGAAAAACCAAAAAACACGTGGTCTGAAAAAACTCAACGGGACGCGGCAGCTGCCTGAAAAATTGCACGACCAAAGAGGCATCAACGTGAAGAACTTTTTTGCAAGTACTAGAATTTTAAGTTTATTACTTTGCGAAATATTAATTAATAAAAATCGAAAGTTTAAACATCTATAACTCCTGAAAGGGATTGAAATTTGAAGATCTGAAACTGCTATCTGTTGCGCGCTCATTGGAAGAAGACATCCCAAGAAGCTCATATTTTTAACATTTTTAGTTTTAAGGTTATATTTAAATTAGTGAAAAAAGTAAAAAATTATAAATTTCAAAGGTCAAAAACTTAAATTTTAAAAATTTGAAATAAACACCACATAGTACTATAATTTAGCCTAATTTAGACATTTTTTTTCAAAATTTTCCGATTAACCATTTTAAAGTTACAGATTTTTTAAAGCATTTTTCGATATAAAATCAAAATTAATAGAAATAATTAACTTTTGACGATATAATTGGCTTTAAGGGGTGTATTACAGGTGGATTGAGCCCAAAGACGAGCCCAGTAGCTTGGAAATTGACGTAGATAGCTTTTTTCGGCCATTTTGGTTTCATTGGTTACCGCATATATCCTCGAATATCTCCTTAGCTATTGGGCGCAGAAAGCCCGGATTTCCGCAATTTTTAGCGGCATATAACCGGGAACACATTGTGTCTACTTTCAGGAGTTTTCAGGACCTGAAAGTTTTCAGCCCTGAAACTATTTTTGGCGGATAGAGGAAGACGAGCCAGGCACAGCATTCCAAACCGCGTTTCTCTGCGGCAAGCGGTTGCGGAGTTATAGCCACTCAAAGTTGGCTTTTGACGTTTATCCCCACTCTTTGGGAAACTTTGGCCTGGCGTAGCTCCGGATCTGGGGGTCCCAGAGACTTGCCGTTTTCGCAGTGGTGTTTGGGGAGACAACCTCTATACGACCCACTTGGTTTCAGACGTTTTGAAGCTGAAAATTTTCAGGAGCCTGAAAACCAGTTTGCGCGTTGGAGCGGGACGAGCCAAGCCGAACGAGTCCAAGCTCGGGTACTCTGCGATCGCTGGGAGGAAAGTTATACCGGGTTGAAAATTGACTTTGACAGTTCTAGGACTGTCAAACCATTTTTTGAACTCGGATAACTCCCGAGTCGGGGGTCGTAGAGAGCTCAGGTTTTCTTTGGGGACATTGGCCGGCTCCTCCTTTTCCGATTAGTCCATTTTCAGTGGTTTTCAGGACCCAAGATTTTTCAGGCCTGAAAGCTGCCCCACGGGGTAGATCTCGTCGAGCTGATTCAGGAAAGCCCAAGCACGGTGGTATTCGTCCGGACGGTCCCGGAGAAAACCAACAGTAACCAAATTCCGGACGCCATCTTGGATCGGTAACCGGAATTTCAAACTGCGTTATCTCCGGAACCCCTTGGGATAGGTTGGCCGTGTTTGGGTTCATTGGATTGGGCTCGGCGGGCTCTATCTAGTGAGAGTAACAGGGAGACTCTACATAGAGCTGCTCTACGAAAAATTTTGAAAAGGGTTTTTACGACCAGTAACTGACGGAAAGGCTTGTGTGGAGCCCCCTGAGGACTGTTTGAGGTCCCTTGACCCTGATTAAAGTCTTTAAAAGACGGCTTCTTTTTATATTTTTATTTTTACTTTTATTTTATATTTTTGTCATAGTTTTAAGACTTTCTAGCGGTTTTGTTTCTTTTGAACACCAGCTATAAATTTTAATCAATTTTATTTCATTTTATCGTCCCTATTGACGCATATATAAATTGACGCATACCTCCCAACATGTTTGGATTCAGAACGCCGTTAAAAGTAAATGATGGAGAAAAATCACCACCAAGACCTGGAGCAGCGGCCCTCCCAAACGTCCGACGTAGTATAGGAGAGTGGGAAGCCACAAACTCCAGCCCTTCAGACGACACATATACCATGGAAAAGACGTCGCAGGCTGGCCCCGCGAAAACTAAAACGAAACTTGCTTTAACGCAGGAGAGCAAAGTGACTACTGCAACAGCAGTGAGAAAATCTGTAGAGAGATGTTCCCCGCCAAAGCCCAAATATGCAGATCGGACTGCGGAGGCTAAAGCCTGCTTGACTAAAACAAAGCTACACTTAAGTAGCTCCAAAAACCTTAAGACGGAAATAAAGATCGCGATCACCGAAGCTACAGAACGGCTCTTCAGGCTGGTTAAGGAGGCTGAGATGGAGACGAAAGCGGCAAAACAAAAACTGCCCAAGGAGGGGCTAGCTGAGACTGAGTCAACACCACCAGTCCTAGAACCGTCTCCCAGCCTAGAAATCGACACAAGCAGCCTGAAACAGACAATAGAGCGACACGCTAAGCTCCTTGCTGAAAGCAATGAAAAAATGGAGGAGCTCAAACAAAGGATCGACCGACAGACGGAATCCTTGGAGAAGGGCACATATGCGAATGTGGCTGCAAATCGGGTTGTGAAGTCACTGCCAGGGCGCAGTACATTACACTCGATTGTGGTCACCTCCAAGGACGAGACCGAGACGGGCGAAGAAGTCCTCGGCAGGGTGAGAAAAGCGGTGAATGCAACAGACGGCTGGATTAAAGTGGAAAAGGTGAGAAAAGCTAGGGACAGGAAAGTTATAATAGGACTGGAGACTGAGGAAGAAAGGAGCAAAATTAAGACTCGTCTCCAGGAAAAAGGAGTTGACCTCACTGTCGAGGAAGTCAAAAATAAGGACCCACTCTTGATCCTCAGACACGTCCTAGTGATGCACACCGACGAAGACATCCTAAGAGCGCTGAGAAATCAGAATAAGGATGTTTTTGACGGCCTCGACAGTGGCGAAAACAGGGTAGAAATAAAGTACCGAAGGAGGACCCGAAACCCCCACTGGGGTCACGTCATAGTAAGCGTCTCGCCAACCATCTGGCGGCGCGCTATAGAAATCGGGACCGTTCGCATTGATCTCCAGCGCATCAGAGTTGAGGACCAAAGCCCGTTGGTGCAGTGTACGCGATGTCTGGGCTTCGGACACGGCAAGCGCTTCTGTAAGGAGCCTGCGGATCTGTGCGGCCACTGTGGTGGTCCACACATGAGACCAGAGTGCCCGGACTGGCGCGCAGGTTTACCACCCGCTTGCCGAAACTGCACGAGATCCAACGCAGAGCACGGCGCACAACACAGCGCGTTTAGCCTTGACTGCCCTGTGAGGAAAAAGTGGGATGACGTGGCCAGATCGGCGGTCGCGTATTGCTAAGGGCACCCCAGCGTTCCCCTATGGAGTATTGCAGGCTAACCTCCAGCGGAAAAAGCTAGCCACCAGCGAGCTCCTGCTTGAGGCTACTAAACGTGGAACGGCGGTGGCGCTTCTACAGGAACCCTACGTGGGGGGGGCCAAGGCAATGAAGAGTCACAGGGGCGTTCGAATCTTCCAGAACACTGGCAGTGGAGAAGGGCCTGTTAAAGCAGCAATAGCTGTATTTAACAGTGACTTCACAGTCAAACAGTACCCGCAACTCACTACTAATAACATCTCCGTGGTGGGAATCCTGACCAGTGCCTGGGAGATCACGCTTGTCTCTTTTTACTTTGAGCCTGATAATCCTATCGAGCCTTACCTAGAACAGCTAAAGAAAATATGGCTCGCAGTAGGTTCCAAGAGACTGATCGTTGGAGGGGACGCCAACGCGAAAAACATATGGTGGGGCAGCCCGACGGCCGACCGCAGAGGTGAAGAACTGATCGGAACTCTTGGAGAGCTAAACCTCAATATACTCAACCGAGGGGAAATTCCGACCTTCGACACTATCCGAGGGGGGAAGCGTTACAGCAGTCACGTGGACATTACAGCTTGTTCCAATGACATCTTGGACATGGTAGACGACTGGCGTGTGGACGAAGGACTTACGAGTTCAGACCATAACAGCATCACATTCAAAATTCTCCTGAAAAAATCTAAAGGTATTAAAGTTGAGCGATCTACTAGGAAATTTAACTCCAAAAAAGCCAATTGGTTTGAATTTCATGTGAAATTTAGCCAACTGAAAATAGATTACAAATTCACAGCAGCCGAAATAGACAACATAAGAGGCAAAGAGCAAATAGACACAGCAACAGAAAACCTCACTAAAGCAATAGAGCAAGCATGCATGCAAACAATACCAGCTAAAAAAGTCAAAGAAACACTTACCTTGCCATGGCTATCGGAGAGACTCGTCCAGATGAAGAAGGCCGTCGCTACCATGAAGCGAAGGATCCGCAATGCCGCCCAAATTCGGAGGTCGAAGGTCGTCGAAGAGTACCTGAAACAAAAAGAAGAGTATGAGTTGGAAGCGGCCAAAGCTCAGACCGAGAGTTGGAAGGGATTCTGTGAGAGACAGGATAGGGAGGGAGTTTGGGAGGGGATCTACAGAGTGATAGGCAGGACGCAGCGCAGAGAGGAAGACCAGCCACTGGAAAAGGATGGAGAGGTGCTGGACGCGAGAGACTCCGTGAAGTTACTCGCGGAAACTTTCTATCCGGAAGACCTTACGGAGTCTGACAACGCACATCACCGATCCGTCCGAATAAAGGCCGATAACGTGAACACTGGCCAACAAGATGATACTTGTGACCCACCGTTCACGATGGCGGAACTGACAACTTCGATGGAGTCGTTCAACCCCAAGAAGGCACCGGGATTTGACGGTTTTACTTCTGACATCTGCTGTCACGCCGTGGGTAATGACCCGGAGGTTTTCCTAAAGTTTCTCAATAAGTGCCTAGAACACCATCACTTCCCCACAGCCTGGAAAGAGGCAATAGTCGTTATCCTGAGGAAGCCCGGAAAAGACAAGTATTCCTCCCCAAAAGCATATAGGCCGATTGGGCTACTGCCTATTTTGGGAAAAATACTTGAAAAGATGTTGGTGGCCCGCCTAAAGTTCCATCTTCTACCGAGAATGAGCACCCGTCAGTACGGATTCATGCCACAAAGGAGTACCGAGGACTCCCTCTATGTCCTTATACAGCATGTTCGTAAAAAACTAGAGCAGAAAAGACTAGTAACGCTCGTATCTTTGGACATAGAGGGAGCATTCGACAGTGCCTGGTGGCCAGCGATAAGAGTCCGTCTGGCGGAGGAAAAATGTCCAATAAATCTTAGGCGGGTCATGGACAGCTACCTCAGCGACCGGAAAGTCTCGGTCAGGTACGGTGGGGAGGCATGCAGTAGGAGCACAAACAAGGGCTGCGTCCAGGGCTCAATAGGGGGCCCAATCCTGTGGAACTTGCTGCTAGATCCCCTCCTAAAAGCAGCAGAGAGCAGAGGATCGTACATCCAGGCGTTTGCGGACGACGTTCTCTTGGTGTTTGACGGAGAGACCGCACTAGAGGTTGAAGAACGTGCCAATGCCGCTCTCGACCATGTCCTGGCGTGGGGTGTCCAGAATAAGTTAAAATTCGCCCCACACAAAACCACGGCCATGGTAATAACGAGGAAGCTAAAATACGACACACCACGTCTGAGCATGGGAGGGGTCGCCATCGGCATGTCGAGGGAAATAAAGCTTCTGGGTGTAACCATCGACGATAAACTGACGTTTAACACTCACGTCTCTCTCGTTTGCAGAAAAGCAATTGGTATCTACAAACAATTGTGTAGAGCTGCAAAAGTTAGTTGGGGGTTACACCCAGAGGTCATACGGGTCATATATGTGGCAACCGTGGAGCCCATTATACTATACGCTGCTAGTGTGTGGGCACCGGCTGCTAAAAAGCTGGGAATTATAAAGCAGCTGGGGACCGTACAGAGGGGAATGGCGCAAAAGATGTGCAAGGCTTATCGCACGGTCTCTCTGAACTCAGCGCTGGTGCTCTCTGGGATACTCCCCCTTGATCTCCGGGTTTGTGAGGCGGCATCGCTGTACGAGGCCAAGAGGGGAGTGCCCCAGGCCTCGCTGGCGGGCAGAGAGGTCGAGCGAATGACCGCTGCAATCGAGGCTCCTCATCCTGCAGCGCGCCAAAATCTGAGGTTCGACAGCCTGGTAAACCAAGAGCAACTTAACAGCAACAGCAACTTCGACGTCCGCATTTTTACGGACGGTAGCAAGATCGGAGGAGGGGTAGGCGCCTCACTCTCCATATGGATCGGTGACGCCGAGACCAGAGCCCTCAAACTTGCTCTATCAAGCTACTGTACGGTTTACCAGGCTGAGCTCCTGGCATTAACACGGGCCACGAGCGAAATCATTAAGCTGAAGGGGTCTTCCTTTGGAATCTTCAGCGACTCGATGGCGGCTCTTCAAACGATCACAAATCCCGGACCGCTCCACCCCCTGGCCGTACAAGCTAGGGATAATTTAAGATCTGCGTCCCACCAAAACAAGACAGTCAACTTGTTTTGGATTAAAGCCCACGTGGGGCTCCTGGGAAACGAAAGAGCCGACCAACTAGCAAAAGAGGCCGCTGAAGGTTCAAAAAGAAGACCCGACTACGATCGTTGTCCGATTTCATTCATCAAGCGAACCATACGCATGGTGACGCTTGATGAATGGAATCGCAGATACGGGGATAGTGACACCGCATCCATCACTAAATTATTCTTCCCGGATGTGCGAACAGCTTACAGTGTAGTTCGCAGGATAGGAACAAACAGCCTCAACACGCAAATAATGACGGGACACGGTGGATTCTCCGAGTACTTGAACCGTTTCAAGTGCAAGGAGAGTCCATCGTGTATCTGTGACCCGAACGTAAGCGAAACGGTCCCGCATGTGCTGTTTTACTGCCCGCAATTCGCGAAACAGCTTTTTGACGCCGAGAACGCACTGGGCACGAAGATAACACCAGACACCGCAAACCAAATTATTAAAGGTAAAAATGCAGAAATTTTCTTGGACTATTGTAAATATATTGTAAGAAAAGTGATTGAAAGAAACAAAACCGCATAAGAAAATATGCTGTCATAATATAGTATAGTATATTAAAGGCTAGCATAAAGATAAAAAGATGTAAAATAGTTTAAGATAGGTATTGCAATAATTAAAAAGGATAAGCTTTGTTAACTTAAGAGAATTGGTATAGGTGTACTACTACCCGCTCTCTATAAGAATAAGAAGAATCAAAACTGTCATGTTAGTTGTAAGATACCATGTGTAAACGTATTCTAAGATAATGTAAGGTAAAGTAAGAAGTAGATATAGAGATTATGTAAAATAGACCTAAGTATGTATAAGAAAAATGGAAAAATAAATAACTGTCTCCCTATTTTCCTGTGAACAAAAATGTAAACGTAGTTAGAAAGCTGAGAATAGATGGGAATCCCACCCATAAAAGATACAAATGAGGATGAATGGAAGAAAGACCAAGGATGAGGAATGAAAGTGCGAGAGGAATAATTGCGAGAACTGGAATGAAAGTAAAGCCTAGCATAGACTCCGATTATGTTGGAGGTAGAAGATTAAAAAAAAAAAAAAAAAAAAAAAAAAAAAAAAAAAAAAAAAAAAAAAAAAAAAAAAAAAAAACCTAACCTAACCCATTGCTAAAACACAAGTCGTGATATCTTTGACTCCTGTAGTGCGTTTTTGAAGCGGTTTTCGATCCCGATCGTCCTAACTAGGCGACCGCTGACCTACAGTCACGAAAAAATTGACCTCCCCTCAAGGGTGTTTTTGATATAACACTTACCCGTATTTTCAAAATTTTTAAATCTTCAAAATTTTATATCTCCTAAACCTAACGATAGATTTCTTTTCTTTTTTCGGAATCCAGTTCTCGCCAACATAACCTAGGTTTTACTGCGCTGTGCGCGATTTTAAAACCCACCAGGTCGCTGAAAACTCGGGTTTTTCGTTAAAAATCGTGGTTTTTTGAGGTTTTTCGACCATAATCAAAATTTTTTGTTCTAAAAGTAGTGCTGAAAACCTCGCTGCGAGCTCGCCCGCGTCGAGACGCGTCTCCCGACACCTCGCACGACCCGCTAGCTCGTAGACTCTGGAAAAAAATCAAAATTTTATTAAATTCCATACATAGGTACATATAACAGAATCCACCTTAGGGAGCATTGCTAAAACACAAGTCGTGATATCTTTGACTCCTGTAGTGCGTTTTTGAAGCGGTTTTCGATCCCGATCGTCCTAACTAGGCGACCGCTGACCTACAGTCACGAAAAAATTGACCTCCCCTCAAGGGTGTTTTTGATATAACACTTACCCGTATTTTCAAAATTTTTCAATCTTCAAAATTTTATATCTCCTAAACCTAACGATAGATTTCTTTTCTTTTTTCGGAATCCGGTTCTCGCCAACATAACCTAGGTTTTACTGCGCTGTGCGCGATTTTAAAACCCACCAGGTCGCTGAAAACTCGGGTTTTTCGCTAAAAATAGTGGTTTTTTGAGGTTTTTCGACCGTAATCAAAATTTTTTGTTCTAAAAGTAGTGCTGAAAACCTCGCTGCGAGCTCGCCCGCGTCGAGACGCGTCTCCCGACACCTCGCACGACCCGCTAGCTCGTAGACTCTGGAAAAAAATCAAAATTTTATTAAATTCCATACATAGGTACATATAGCAGAATCCACCTTAGGGAGCATTGCTAAAACACAAGTCGTGATATCTTTGACTCCTGTAGTGCGTTTTTGAAGCGGTTTTCGATCCCGATCGTCCTAACTAGGCGACCGCTGACCTACAGTCACGAAAAAATTGACCTCCCCTCAAGGGTGTTTTTGATATAACACTTACCCGTATTTTCAAAATTTTTCAATCTTCAAAATTTTATATCTCCTAAACCTAACGATAGATTTCTTTTCTTTTTTCGGAATCCGGTTCTCGCCAACATAACCTAGGTTTTACTGCGCTGTGCGCGATTTTAAAACCCACCAGGTCGCTGAAAACTCGGGTTTTTCGCTAAAAATAGTGGTTTTTTGAGGTTTTTCGACCGTAATCAAAATTTTTTGTTCTAAAAGTAGTGCTGAAAACCTCGCTGCGAGCTCGCCCGCGTCGAGACGCGTCTCCCGACACCTCGCACGACCCGCTAGCTCGTAGACTCTGGAAAAAAATCAAAATTTTATTAAATTCCATACATAGGTACATATAGCAGAATCCACCTTAGGGAGCATTGCTAAAACACAAGTCGTGATATCTTTGACTCCTGTAGTGCGTTTTTGAAGCGGTTTTCGATCCCGATCGTCCTAACTAGGCGACCGCTGACCTACAGTCACGAAAAAATTGACCTCCCCTCAAGGGTGTTTTTGATATAACACTTACCCGTATTTTCAAAATTTTTCAATCTTCAAAATTTTATATCTCCTAAACCTAACGATAGATTTCTTTTCTTTTTTCGGAATCCGGTTCTCGCCAACATAACCTAGGTTTTACTGCGCTGTGCGCGATTTTAAAACCCACCAGGTCGCTGAAAACTCGGGTTTTTCGCTAAAAATAGTGGTTTTTTGAGGTTTTTCGACCGTAATCAAAATTTTTTGTTCTAAAAGTAGTGCTGAAAACCTCGCTGCGAGCTCGCCCGCGTCGAGACGCGTCTCCCGACACCTCGCACGACCCGCTAGCTCGTAGACTCTGGAAAAAAATCAAAATTTTATTAAATTCCATACATAGGTACATATAGCAGAATCCACCTTAGGGAGCATTGCTAAAACACAAGTCGTGATATCTTTGACTCCTGTAGTGCGTTTTTGAAGCGGTTTTCGATCCCGATCGTCCTAACTAGGCGACCGCTGACCTACAGTCACGAAAAAATTGACCTCCCCTCAAGGGTGTTTTTGATATAACACTTACCCGTATTTTCAAAATTTTTCAATCTTCAAAATTTTATATCTCCTAAACCTAACGATAGATTTCTTTTCTTTTTTCGGAATCCGGTTCTCGCCAACATAACCTAGGTTTTACTGCGCTGTGCGCGATTTTAAAACCCACCAGGTCGCTGAAAACTCGGGTTTTTCGCTAAAAATAGTGGTTTTTTGAGGTTTTTCGACCGTAATCAAAATTTTTTGTTCTAAAAGTAGTGCTGAAAACCTCGCTGCGAGCTCGCCCGCGTCGAGACGCGTCTCCCGACACCTCGCACGACCCGCTAGCTCGTAGACTCTGGAAAAAAATCAAAATTTTATTAAATTCCATACATAGGTACATATAGCAGAATCCACCTTAGGGAGCATTGCTAAAACACAAGTCGTGATATCTTTGACTCCTGTAGTGCGTTTTTGAAGCGGTTTTCGATCCCGATCGTCCTAACTAGGCGACCGCTGACCTACAGTCACGAAAAAATTGACCTCCCCTCAAGGGTGTTTTTGATATAACACTTACCCGTATTTTCAAAATTTTTCAATCTTCAAAATTTTATATCTCCTAAACCTAACGATAGATTTCTTTTCTTTTTTCGGAATCCGGTTCTCGCCAACATAACCTAGGTTTTACTGCGCTGTGCGCGATTTTAAAACCCACCAGGTCGCTGAAAACTCGGGTTTTTCGCTAAAAATAGTGGTTTTTTGAGGTTTTTCGACCGTAATCAAAATTTTTTGTTCTAAAAGTAGTGCTGAAAACCTCGCTGCGAGCTCGCCCGCGTCGAGACGCGTCTCCCGACACCTCGCACGACCCGCTAGCTCGTAGACTCTGGAAAAAAATCAAAATTTTATTAAATTCCATACATAGGTACATATAGCAGAATCCACCTTAGGGAGCATTGCTAAAACACAAGTCGTGATATCTTTGACTCCTGTAGTGCGTTTTTGAAGCGGTTTTCGATCCCGATCGTCCTAACTAGGCGACCGCTGACCTACAGTCACGAAAAAATTGACCTCCCCTCAAGGGTGTTTTTGATATAACACTTACCCGTATTTTCAAAATTTTTCAATCTTCAAAATTTTATATCTCCTAAACCTAACGATAGATTTCTTTTCTTTTTTCGGAATCCGGTTCTCGCCAACATAACCTAGGTTTTACTGCGCTGTGCGCGATTTTAAAACCCACCAGGTCGCTGAAAACTCGGGTTTTTCGCTAAAAATAGTGGTTTTTTGAGGTTTTTCGACCGTAATCAAAATTTTTTGTTCTAAAAGTAGTGCTGAAAACCTCGCTGCGAGCTCGCCCGCGTCGAGACGCGTCTCCCGACACCTCGCACGACCCGCTAGCTCGTAGACTCTGGAAAAAAATCAAAATTTTATTAAATTCCATACATAGGTACATATAGCAGAATCCACCTTAGGGAGCATTGCTACCCCACCGAATGTGTCTCCACGTTGTCGTCGTGGTGGGGCTTGAGCGTCCCAATGATCTTGCGAGCTTTCCCGGTAGAGCCACTCATGCCGGAAGGTCGCAAGTGAGGGATCAGACCAAGAGAGACACACGCTTGCTCGCTGCTCTCTGGTACGCGTCTGATTATCAGACGTGACTGTGGGAGCAGCGAGCAGGTGGAGAGGTGAGGTGAGGAGAGGGCCCTGAGAAGGGGCGGAGCGAACAGGGACCGCACCCTTAAAAGGCACAAAATATGAAAGACGCTTGCAAAATGAGTCCCCAGGTGGGTCCCGACTGCTCAGCGGTCGGGGAATCCCACCCCGCTTCGGCGGGCTGCCCTCCGTACTCTGGGGTGGGCACCAAACGTCTTCCGCTTGCCAGTGGCAACAAGAGCCGAGGAGGCTCCAATTCGTCGTCGTCATCCGGATCCGCCTCCTTTAAGGAGCTGATGGCGCACGAATTCGTAGAGGAGGGTTCGCCTGAGCGCCGGGGTGGCGTGGAGTTGGATTCCGGCTCCGCGCTAGACCTAGTAACGGTCAGCTCGGCGGGCTCGGGAGATGAAAGAGGGGGGGCTGCTGCGGAGAACGTAAAGTTCTTCCGCAAGCGGCCCAGACGGGAGGATGACAGTGGGTCGTCCTCCGAGGGCGAATTTGCCTCCGCCCGCAAAATCCCCACCGCTAGGCGGGGCAGGGGTTGTGAGGCGGGGAGGGGGCTGGCTGCCTCTACCCGGGAGGTGGAGCGTCGGGCCGAGAGGTTGGCGGGGGAGGGGCATCGCCCTGGGGGGAGCGGTCGCAGGGCTCCCTCTACTCGTCCGCCTCCTCTCGACTCCGATGACTCGGTATCCCCGGGAGAGGTACCTCCCACTGCCGAGGAGAAGAGGGCCAAGCTGGAGGAGGTCGTGGAGGCCGCGATCCGCGCTGTGGCCTTCAAGAGGAAGCAGTCCTCTAAGCGGGAGGCCATTAGCGCGGCCAAGGCCTCCATTATGGCGGCGGCGGCGGTCAACGTCAGCGGGTCCGGAGAGGCGACAGAGTTGCGGGCGGAAGTCGCCCGCCTCGCGGCCGTAACGGAGCGACTCATTGCGGAGAATGAGTCGCTCCGGAGGGACCTGGCTGGCATGGCCAGAGCGGCCTCGGAGGAGCCGCAGGGGAGGCCGAGTCCGGCGACGCTGGAGGGGAGCCTAGTGCTGAGCCAGGTGCGGAGCCTGGTGCGGCAGGAGCTGGCTCCCTACCAGAAGCAGTTCTCCGTTTTGGAGGACATGATTCGGCGTCCCCCACTAGCGGCGACACAGAGGCCCCAGGGCCGGCAGAAGGCGGCTTCGTACGCGGCCGCCGTGGCTGCCGGCGCGGGAACGTCTGGCCAGGCGAAGGCAAAGGCCAAGGGCGGAGCCGCGCCGGCGCCAACGCCGGCGCCTGTGACGCCGGCGACTGCGACGCCAGCGACTGCGACGCCGGCGACGACCAAGGCGGCCCCGGCGAAGAGGGGCAGGAGGAGGGCTGGAGGGGGAGCGGCTAAGGCTGCTGCGCCGGTGGCGCCGCAGCCGCCCCCACCCCCAACCTCGGACCCTACTGCGGCCGAGGCCGAGTGGCAGGTTGCCGGAGAGAAGCGGCGACAAAAGAAGGCGGCCAAAAACAAGGCCAAGAAGCAGCGGCGGAAGGCCAACGCCATTGCGGCGAGGCTTCGCGCCCCGAAATCCGCGGCTGTAGTGCTAACACTGCAGCCGGAAGCGGAACAGAGGGGCGTGACGTATCTCGCCGTACTGAAGCGGGCGAAGGAGGCGGTGAGCCTCCAAGAGCTGGGCATCAGCGGGGGCATCGGGGTCAGGAGGACCTTAACCGGTGCCCGCAAGCTCGAGCTCGCCGGAGCGGAGAGTGGCCCGTTCGCGGACGCCCTGGCCGAAAGGCTGAGGGCGGTCTTACCCGCGGACGAGGTCCGGGTGTCCAGGCCGACTAAGCGCATCGACATGCGCATAGTGGGCCTGGATGACTCCGTGACGGAGGAGGAAGTTGTGGCCGCCGTCGCCAGGACTGGGGGGTGCTCTGCCGAGCTCGTCAAGGCGGGCGCCCTCCGGCCTGACAACACGGGCATGCAAACCCTTGTGGTGAGCTGCCCCGTGACGGCGGCCAGAACTGTGTCGGAGGGCCGAAGGCTCTTGGTGGGATGGGTGTCTGCGCGGGTAAAACTGCTGGAGCCCAGGCCTCTGAGGTGCTACCGCTGCCATGTGGGCAACCACACGGGAGCTATGTGCCCCTCGGAGGTGGACCGCAGCGGACTTTGTTTCCGCTGTGGTCAGCCCGGTCATCGGGCCGGCTCGTGTGAGGCCACGCCGCACTGCAGTGCATGTGCGGCTGCTGGCAAGCCGGCCGAGCACTGGGCTGGGGGAAGGGCCTGCGCGCCATCCGCCCCGACCAGGGGCAAGAGGTCCGCCGCCACCGCCGCCTCTGCCGCCGCCGCGGCTTCTGTCGCCGCCACTGCCGCTTCTGCTGCGGGTGCTGCGGCTCCCAACACTCGGGAGGGTGCTGAGATGGAGTGCCAGTAATGGTCCCATTTCGGCCCCCTCCAGAGACAAGTCGGCCGCTGTGCTATCGCGCAGTGGCTGATGCCTGGGGACGGTGAGCGTGGGTGGCTCGCCGTCCGATACCAGGTTGAGTCGACGACGCGTTGTGTTCCACGCGCGCCTCAAGGAGCCGTCAGCACCGAGGACGGGGCCCCATAGGGTCGGTGCCTGCTAGGGTTGCGGAATTTGTTCGAAAGAGTTACCGCGGCCCTGGAACGCATAGGGCACAAGAAGGATCACGGGTGGGTTTTAGTCAGTAAAAGTCTGACACTCCCTACCGCTCCACCCAGGGCGGGAGGGGTCATTTGATGATTTCCCATCCAGAAAAAAAAAAAAAAAAAAAAAAAAAGGGAGCATTGCTAAAACACAAGTCGTGATATCTTTGACTCCTGTAGTGCGTTTTTGAAGCGGTTTTCGATCCCGATCGTCCTAACTAGGCGACCGCTGACCTACAGTCACGAAAAAATTGACCTCCCCTCAAGGGTGTTTTTGATATAACACTTACCCGTATTTTCAAAATTTTTCAATCTTCAAAATTTTATATCTCCTAAACCTAACGATAGATTTCTTTTCTTTTTTCGGAATCCGGTTCTCGCCAACATAACCTAGGTTTTACTGCGCTGTGCGCGATTTTAAAACCCACCAGGTCGCTGAAAACTCGGGTTTTTCGCTAAAAATAGTGGTTTTTTGAGGTTTTTCGACCGTAATCAAAATTTTTTGTTCTAAAAGTAGTGCTGAAAACCTCGCTGCGAGCTCGCCCGCGTCGAGACGCGTCTCCCGACACCTCGCACGACCCGCTAGCTCGTAGACTCTGGAAAAAAATCAAAATTTTATTAAATTCCATACATAGGTACATATAGCAGAATCCACCTTAGGGAGCATTGCTAAAACACAAGTCGTGATATCTTTGACTCCTGTAGTGCGTTTTTGAAGCGGTTTTCGATCCCGATCGTCCTAACTAGGCGACCGCTGACCTACAGTCACGAAAAAATTGACCTCCCCTCAAGGGTGTTTTTGATATAACACTTACCCGTATTTTCAAAATTTTTCAATCTTCAAAATTTTATATCTCCTAAACCTAACGATAGATTTCTTTTCTTTTTTCGGAATCCGGTTCTCGCCAACATAACCTAGGTTTTACTGCGCTGTGCGCGATTTTAAAACCCACCAGGTCGCTGAAAACTCGGGTTTTTCGCTAAAAATAGTGGTTTTTTGAGGTTTTTCGACCGTAATCAAAATTTTTTGTTCTAAAAGTAGTGCTGAAAACCTCGCTGCGAGCTCGCCCGCGTCGAGACGCGTCTCCCGACACCTCGCACGACCCGCTAGCTCGTAGACTCTGGAAAAAAATCAAAATTTTATTAAATTCCATACATAGGTACATATAGCAGAATCCACCTTAGGGAGCATTGCTAAAACACAAGTCGTGATATCTTTGACTCCTGTAGTGCGTTTTTGAAGCGGTTTTCGATCCCGATCGTCCTAACTAGGCGACCGCTGACCTACAGTCACGAAAAAATTGACCTCCCCTCAAGGGTGTTTTTGATATAACACTTACCCGTATTTTCAAAATTTTTCAATCTTCAAAATTTTATATCTCCTAAACCTAACGATAGATTTCTTTTCTTTTTTCGGAATCCGGTTCTCGCCAACATAACCTAGGTTTTACTGCGCTGTGCGCGATTTTAAAACCCACCAGGTCGCTGAAAACTCGGGTTTTTCGCTAAAAATAGTGGTTTTTTGAGGTTTTTCGACCGTAATCAAAATTTTTTGTTCTAAAAGTAGTGCTGAAAACCTCGCTGCGAGCTCGCCCGCGTCGAGACGCGTCTCCCGACACCTCGCACGACCCGCTAGCTCGTAGACTCTGGAAAAAAATCAAAATTTTATTAAATTCCATACATAGGTACATATAGCAGAATCCACCTTAGGGAGCATTGCTAAAACACAAGTCGTGATATCTTTGACTCCTGTAGTGCGTTTTTGAAGCGGTTTTCGATCCCGATCGTCCTAACTAGGCGACCGCTGACCTACAGTCACGAAAAAATTGACCTCCCCTCAAGGGTGTTTTTGATATAACACTTACCCGTATTTTCAAAATTTTTCAATCTTCAAAATTTTATATCTCCTAAACCTAACGATAGATTTCTTTTCTTTTTTCGGAATCCGGTTCTCGCCAACATAACCTAGGTTTTACTGCGCTGTGCGCGATTTTAAAACCCACCAGGTCGCTGAAAACTCGGGTTTTTCGCTAAAAATAGTGGTTTTTTGAGGTTTTTCGACCGTAATCAAAATTTTTTGTTCTAAAAGTAGTGCTGAAAACCTCGCTGCGAGCTCGCCCGCGTCGAGACGCGTCTCCCGACACCTCGCACGACCCGCTAGCTCGTAGACTCTGGAAAAAAATCAAAATTTTATTAAATTCCATACATAGGTACATATAGCAGAATCCACCTTAGGGAGCATTGCTAAAACACAAGTCGTGATATCTTTGACTCCTGTAGTGCGTTTTTGAAGCGGTTTTCGATCCCGATCGTCCTAACTAGGCGACCGCTGACCTACAGTCACGAAAAAATTGACCTCCCCTCAAGGGTGTTTTTGATATAACACTTACCCGTATTTTCAAAATTTTTCAATCTTCAAAATTTTATATCTCCTAAACCTAACGATAGATTTCTTTTCTTTTTTCGGAATCCGGTTCTCGCCAACATAACCTAGGTTTTACTGCGCTGTGCGCGATTTTAAAACCCACCAGGTCGCTGAAAACTCGGGTTTTTCGCTAAAAATAGTGGTTTTTTGAGGTTTTTCGACCGTAATCAAAATTTTTTGTTCTAAAAGTAGTGCTGAAAACCTCGCTGCGAGCTCGCCCGCGTCGAGACGCGTCTCCCGACACCTCGCACGACCCGCTAGCTCGTAGACTCTGGAAAAAAATCAAAATTTTATTAAATTCCATACATAGGTACATATAGCAGAATCCACCTTAGGGAGCATTGCTAAAACACAAGTCGTGATATCTTTGACTCCTGTAGTGCGTTTTTGAAGCGGTTTTCGATCCCGATCGTCCTAACTAGGCGACCGCTGACCTACAGTCACGAAAAAATTGACCTCCCCTCAAGGGTGTTTTTGATATAACACTTACCCGTATTTTCAAAATTTTTCAATCTTCAAAATTTTATATCTCCTAAACCTAACGATAGATTTCTTTTCTTTTTTCGGAATCCGGTTCTCGCCAACATAACCTAGGTTTTACTGCGCTGTGCGCGATTTTAAAACCCACCAGGTCGCTGAAAACTCGGGTTTTTCGCTAAAAATAGTGGTTTTTTGAGGTTTTTCGACCGTAATCAAAATTTTTTGTTCTAAAAGTAGTGCTGAAAACCTCGCTGCGAGCTCGCCCGCGTCGAGACGCGTCTCCCGACACCTCGCACGACCCGCTAGCTCGTAGACTCTGGAAAAAAATCAAAATTTTATTAAATTCCATACATAGGTACATATAGCAGAATCCACCTTAGGGAGCATTGCTAAAACACAAGTCGTGATATCTTTGACTCCTGTAGTGCGTTTTTGAAGCGGTTTTCGATCCCGATCGTCCTAACTAGGCGACCGCTGACCTACAGTCACGAAAAAATTGACCTCCCCTCAAGGGTGTTTTTGATATAACACTTACCCGTATTTTCAAAATTTTTCAATCTTCAAAATTTTATATCTCCTAAACCTAACGATAGATTTCTTTTCTTTTTTCGGAATCCGGTTCTCGCCAACATAACCTAGGTTTTACTGCGCTGTGCGCGATTTTAAAACCCACCAGGTCGCTGAAAACTCGGGTTTTTCGCTAAAAATAGTGGTTTTTTGAGGTTTTTCGACCGTAATCAAAATTTTTTGTTCTAAAAGTAGTGCTGAAAACCTCGCTGCGAGCTCGCCCGCGTCGAGACGCGTCTCCCGACACCTCGCACGACCCGCTAGCTCGTAGACTCTGGAAAAAAATCAAAATTTTATTAAATTCCATACATAGGTACATATAGCAGAATCCACCTTAGGGAGCATTGCTAAAACACAAGTCGTGATATCTTTGACTCCTGTAGTGCGTTTTTGAAGCGGTTTTCGATCCCGATCGTCCTAACTAGGCGACCGCTGACCTACAGTCACGAAAAAATTGACCTCCCCTCAAGGGTGTTTTTGATATAACACTTACCCGTATTTTCAAAATTTTTCAATCTTCAAAATTTTATATCTCCTAAACCTAACGATAGATTTCTTTTCTTTTTTCGGAATCCGGTTCTCGCCAACATAACCTAGGTTTTACTGCGCTGTGCGCGATTTTAAAACCCACCAGGTCGCTGAAAACTCGGGTTTTTCGCTAAAAATAGTGGTTTTTTGAGGTTTTTCGACCGTAATCAAAATTTTTTGTTCTAAAAGTAGTGCTGAAAACCTCGCTGCGAGCTCGCCCGCGTCGAGACGCGTCTCCCGACACCTCGCACGACCCGCTAGCTCGTAGACTCTGGAAAAAAATCAAAATTTTATTAAATTCCATACATAGGTACATATAGCAGAATCCACCTTAGGGAGCATTGCTAAAACACAAGTCGTGATATCTTTGACTCCTGTAGTGCGTTTTTGAAGCGGTTTTCGATCCCGATCGTCCTAACTAGGCGACCGCTGACCTACAGTCACGAAAAAATTGACCTCCCCTCAAGGGTGTTTTTGATATAACACTTACCCGTATTTTCAAAATTTTTCAATCTTCAAAATTTTATATCTCCTAAACCTAACGATAGATTTCTTTTCTTTTTTCGGAATCCGGTTCTCGCCAACATAACCTAGGTTTTACTGCGCTGTGCGCGATTTTAAAACCCACCAGGTCGCTGAAAACTCGGGTTTTTCGCTAAAAATAGTGGTTTTTTGAGGTTTTTCGACCGTAATCAAAATTTTTTGTTCTAAAAGTAGTGCTGAAAACCTCGCTGCGAGCTCGCCCGCGTCGAGACGCGTCTCCCGACACCTCGCACGACCCGCTAGCTCGTAGACTCTGGAAAAAAATCAAAATTTTATTAAATTCCATACATAGGTACATATAGCAGAATCCACCTTAGGGAGCATTGCTAAAACACAAGTCGTGATATCTTTGACTCCTGTAGTGCGTTTTTGAAGCGGTTTTCGATCCCGATCGTCCTAACTAGGCGACCGCTGACCTACAGTCACGAAAAAATTGACCTCCCCTCAAGGGTGTTTTTGATATAACACTTACCCGTATTTTCAAAATTTTTCAATCTTCAAAATTTTATATCTCCTAAACCTAACGATAGATTTCTTTTCTTTTTTCGGAATCCGGTTCTCGCCAACATAACCTAGGTTTTACTGCGCTGTGCGCGATTTTAAAACCCACCAGGTCGCTGAAAACTCGGGTTTTTCGCTAAAAATAGTGGTTTTTTGAGGTTTTTCGACCGTAATCAAAATTTTTTGTTCTAAAAGTAGTGCTGAAAACCTCGCTGCGAGCTCGCCCGCGTCGAGACGCGTCTCCCGACACCTCGCACGACCCGCTAGCTCGTAGAAAATTTTGCCCGCCCACCCGCCCTTTTTACTATAGGAAGGGGAGACAAAGATTTTCGCCAAAAATTTTTATTTGCGATTTTGCATTAGAGCAGTAAGCCCGGACCTTTACAATAATTTATATTGTTTTTCGACCACTCTAGCACCATTTTTTGGGGCAGAGTAGCCTATTTAGTGCAATTCTTGGACCTTTTATATAAAGTTCGACATTCGACTTGCCCATAGGGTTTACTGACTTTTTATCATTTAATTTGCTGGCCCCCTCTATACAGGGACCAGTAATCATTGACAAATCGTCTTTGGTAACGACCAAATTTTACTATATTTTTCTTGACAACTTTCCCCGTTCCCTTAGCTGTGCCCTATACACACAAGCCAAATTACCTCACTAACAAACGGAACGCAAATATCCAAATATGGTTCTTGGTATTCGCACCCCAATAAAAGCGAAAGCGCCAGTGGCCAGCGCCAGCGGACCACAGGAGTCGGCATCGTCCTCCCAGTCGGGAATTGCGGGACCCTCTGGAGCGCGCGAAGCGCCAAAGGGGTTATCCCTAAAATTCGACAGGGGGGATGCTGTTCGAGGTCCCCTAGTGGGAACAGCCGAAACGCCACGGGCGTCGGTGGGGGCCTCTGGCGCTCTCGCTCATACCACCACCCCCAGCCCGTCGGGCTCGTCTGGACAGGTGCTGGACGCCGCCAGGACCTTTATCCGCAGACCAGAGCGAAAGAGGAGGTCCTTAGATATTATGGAGGCGTACACAAAACAGACCGATGTCTATGCTGCGTCTTCAAATGACAAGCTTCTGCAGGAAGTCATGAAGACTTTCGAGGATATTCCGACTAGGGTAAAAGACTACCCTCAAATGAGGAGAGATATAAAGATCTACTTAGAGACCCAGTCGGACAAATGCCTGCGAACCCTCTTTGAGCTCAGTAAGAGAGTAAAGAGCCTCGAAACAGCGCATAAAACTGCTCCGCCTTCAGAAACACATACCACGCTTACGTCGGCCGAACAACAGGAGACAATTATAGAAAAGCTGGTGAAGGTGGAGACGAACATAAAGACGCGGCTCAATGACCTCGAAACGAAAGTCGCAAGACACTTCCAGGAGATGACCGACCACTACACCGACAGCGGTTACGACATCATCGACAAGGTCGTCGGTAAGATTGACGAGGCCAGCGAGAAGATTGACTCAGTCATGGAGAGCATAGACCACGCGACAGAAGGGGTCAAGAACGCTGGTCATGCCGCGGCTGTCCTCGCGAATAAAATCGACGACGTTGTCGGTGAGGTCGTCACCAGAACTGACGGAATAAGGGAGGTCATCAGGGAAGTGGCTTGCGACCCAAAAATAGACTCGCGGAGTTACGCTCACGTCACGGCAGCCAAACCCGGGCATCGACCGGCACTTCACTCGATGGCGGTCACCCTTGAAGGCAGTCAGGAGACTGCCGACGAGGTGCTCGCCAGGGTGAAGAAGGCGGTCGATGCCAGGGGAACTGGCTTAAATATAAGCAAGGTCCGGAAGGCTAAAAACCAGACGATAATACTAGGGTGTGACTCAGAAGCGGAGTTCAATAGAGTACGCGAGAGAATAGAGAGCCGAGGTGAAGGGCTTGTAGTGGCGCCCATGAAAAATAAAAACCCGCTCGTCGTCCTAAAAGACGTCTTTTTGGACAGCGAGGACGACGAGATGGTGAGGGCGCTCTACTCCCAGAACCAAACCATCTTTAGGGAATTAGACCAGGAAGACCAAGAAATTGTTATTAAGTACAAAAAGAGAACTAGGAACCCTAAAACAGCGCACGTTGTCGTCCAGGTCAGACCCAAAGTGTGGCAGAGGATGACGGAGGCTGGGGCCCTCTACCTTGACCTGCAAAGGGTTAGGGTGGAGGACCAGTCGCCGCTCATCCAATGCACTAAATGCTTAGCATTTGGGCATGGCCGAAAATTTTGTACGGAGAGTGCAGACAGGTGCAGCCACTGCGGAGGACCGCATCTGCGCGAAAAGTGTGTGGAATTTGTTGCGGGAAATGAACCGCAGTGCTGCAACTGCCTGCACTCGAAGCTTCAGAGGACCGATCACAACGCCTTTAGCGCGGAGTGCCCGGTCCGCAAGAAATGGGACTATCTGGCCCGGACGACAACGGCGTATGCCTAAACTGCCTCCCCCCCACCCCTAGATATATAAAATATATAGTAAATATATATAAAAATATCAACCACCCATCCCAGAGAACACCTAAAACCAGGAAAAGTTAATCCGCAAAAGAATTGTCAATACATATTAATATCTAAGTATATATATATATATAGTATTGCCATAACCCTAAGATGAACAAACACAGCAATAAGAAAAGAATCCATCCCCTCACCTTACCCCTCCCCTTTTTATCCCCCCCTACCCCCCCCCCCTCCCCATAACAGCCTAAAATGCAAATAAAGAAAGGTCTATACTTTATCCCATAAAACTTCCAAGTGCTATAGTAAAATTATCGGTAAAACCTAAACTAAACAATGCGAATAATTAAAATCTAAGTAGAATATCAGCATAAGCCTTGCCCAATCAAAAATTATAGAATAAATAAATAAATAGACATGTAGAACAAGTAATGTAAGAAATAGACTAGATATATAAGGTAGAAAATAATAATGTATCAAATAAGAAATAAAACTAAGTTAGAAAATAAATTAGAAATGTAATTAGAAAACAAAACTCTATCAGAATAGGGAAACATCTATAAATACTATATAGTAATAAGAGATAAGGCCACACAAAAATTTTAGTAGATTAGAACCGTTTAATGTATTAAAATAAGAAAGTAAATGTATAAGTACAATATAGCAATAAGATAAAATGTCTACACAATATGTATAAATATAACAAGAGAAAATGCCCATACAAAGTTGCCATAAAATAAGTAATAATATGTATAAAAACAAAATAGTCAGTAGAAGAAATGTCCACACAAAATGTAAAAGAATAGTTGTTAAATGCTGTAAGTAATAAGAGAAAACGTCTACACAAAACTTTGGTAAACAAAACTGTGTATTTAAAACCCTATATAAGTAACAAATAGAGAAAAGTAGAAAACAGATGTTGGAATGGCGGGAGTCTTTCACCCGGCAAAGAATGAATAGGATTTACGAAAGAGAGTATGCGTAGCTTAAAAGTGCGAAGAATAAATGAGAGAACTTGAACGAATGAGGAAATAAGAATAATAAGATCCCGTTGATACTGTGAACGGGGAAAAGCATAAAAAAAAAAAAAAAAAAAAAAAAAAAAAAAAAAACCTAACCTAACCTAACCTAACCTAACCGTGATATCTTTGACTCCTGTAGTGCGTTTTTGAAGCGGTTTTCGATCCCGATCGTCCTAACTAGGCGACCGCTGACCTACAGTCACATAAAAATTGACCTCCCCTTAAGGGTTTTTTGATTTCGACACTTACCCCTATTTTCAAAATTTTTAAATCTTCAAAATTTTATATCTCCTAAACCTAACGATAGATTTCTTGTCTGTTTGCGGAATCCAGTTCTCGCCAAGATTACCTAGGTTTTACTGCGCTGTGCGCGATTTTAAAACCCACCAGGCCGCTGAGAACTCGGGTTTTTCGTTAAAAATCGTGGTTTTTTGAGGTTTTTCGACCGTAATCAAAATTTTTTGTTCTAAAAGTAGTGCTGAAAACCTCGCTGCGAGCTCGCCCGCGTCGAGACGCGTCTCCCGACACCTCGCACGACCCGCTAGCTCGTAGAAAATTTTGCCCGCCCACCCGCCCTTTTTTCTATAGGGAAGGCAGACAAAGATATTGCAAAATATTTTTATTTTTGACTTTGCTCCGCAGTTGAAAGCCCGGGCCGAAACAACATTTTCTTTTGACTTGCGGCCACTCTAGCACCATTTTTCGGGGCAGAGGAGCCTTATTTTGTATTTTGTTTGACTTTTATTCAATATTTCTTGACGTGGCTATACCTTTAGTATAGTCACTTGTTGAACTTTGACCTTAATTAATTATATTTTTTTTTGATTTGACTTTTGACTACTGATCCCCCCCTTTACAGGGACTCAGTCGTTCCATTACTTTTGTCCTCTGACGATCAGCTGTTGGAGTCTCTCTTAGCTAAACATGTTCCGCACTCCAGCCAAATCTGGCGTGAGCTCGCAGGGCTCTGCGGCTTCACCGAGATCTGCGGAGAGGGCTGGGCCCTCAGGCCTGAGTGTGAGGCGAAGTATCGGGGAATGGGAGGCCGGGAAGGCAGAGCCTCAGGCAAAGTCCCCGGCCAACCCAAAACCAGACGCCACTCCACCACCACCACTCACCGTTACCAAAAAGGGACCCAGCTCTCTAAGTTCCCGTCGAGCCCTCGTGGAAGCTGCAAGAGCTCCTGACTCAGCCGACACAAGCTCACCGCCAAAACCGAGCTATGCAGACCGAACGGCTGAAGCGAAGGCCTGTCTTATAAAAGCAAAACTCCTTATGAACAGCTCGCGAAACACAAAGACGGAGATTAAGACAGGCATTATTCAAGCCGCGGAGAGACTCTACCAGCTGGTCAAGCAGATAGAGTCGGAGCTGAAGGTAGAAAGGCAAAAAACTACCAAGGAAGCACCTTTGAGGACGGAATCTGAACCGGTCGTCACACAGCCCACTTTTGACCCGAGTGACATAATGCACAAGATAGAGAAGCACTCTCAGCTCCTCGTCGAAAGTAATATGAAGATAGAGGAGCTGAGAGTGTCTCTAGATCACCGGGCCAAAACAACAGAAAACGGCAAAACCTACGCGAGCGTGGCCGCAGCTCAGGGTGCAAAGTCACTGCCAGCGTGCAGTACTTTGCACTCGGTAGTGGTCACCTCGAGGGATGAATTGGAGACCGGGGAAGAAGTGTTAGACAGAGTCCGGAAGGTTGTTAATGCTAAGGAAGGATGGATAAAGGTGGAAAGGGTCAGGAAGGCTAAAGACAGGAAGATAATAATAGGACTGGAAAGCAGGGAGGAAAGAAGCAAGATCAAGGAATGCATACAAAAAGAAGGAGCCAACCTCACTGTCGAGGAAGTCAAGAACAAGGACCCGCTTCTGATACTCAAGAACGTCCTGGTAATCAATACCGATGAGGACGTTCTCAAAGCCTTGAGAAATCAGAACCGGAGTGTTTTTGACGGCCTCGACAGTGAGGAAAGCAGAGTGACGGTCAAATATCGAAGACGGACAAGAAATCCTCATGTGGGGCACGTCATAGTGTGCGTCTCGCCCACCATCTGGCGACGTGCATTGGACATAGGGAGCGTGCACATCGATCTCCAGCGTGTGAGGGTCGAGGATCAGACCCCGCTCGTCCAATGCACCCGCTGCCTAGGATTCGGCCACGGAAAGCGGTTCTGTACTGAGCCTGCGGACCTATGCGGCCACTGCGGCGGACCCCACATGAGGCCAGATTGTCCGGATTGGATATCGGGCTCACCACCTGTGTGCCGTAATTGCGAGAAGGCGAAAGTCGGGCATGGTGCGCCACACAACGCATTCAGCCACGATTGCCCAGTACGGCACAAATGGGAGCAAATAGCCCGATCGACCGTTGCTTATTGCTAATGGCTCCTCAAAAACCAATAAGCTGCATCGGGGAGAGAGGACCGTCTTCCGGTACAACGGACATAAAAGCACCAACACCAGCTCAAATAGCACATTAGAGTGGATACATACAGTGGAAATTGACGACGAAGCAACGAACTTGGGTCACCGCGACATTGATTTTGAGTTCCTCTTACAGAATAAATGTCACACTAAAAAAGGAAAATGGTCCAACGTTCATAGAAAAGTTGGCCATTTACAAATCAATTTTAATTCAATAATAGTCGAAACAGTAAACATAAAATTTAGCATTAAAAAAGTAAATTGGTCCAGGTTTCGTAAGAAACCTGGCCAATTGAAAATAGATTTTAAATTTAAAGTATCCAAAAAAGCTGAAGAGGTGCCTACCTTGCCGCGGTGGTCCAAGAAAGCCGTTAACACGAATAGCGTCGTCGCTTCCACAAACAGAAAAATCCGTCGTGTTGCCCAGATCCGGAAGACGAAGGTCCAAAAAGAACACCTGGAACAGAGGAAGGACTTTGTGTCAGTAAAAACTGAATATACTATAGCGTCTCTAAAATATTGTAAGTTTAATTTAAGCGTAAAAATAAAAGCAAATAGATTAAGAAAATATGCTAGCATAATATTATTAAGCATATTAGTGGCTAGCATAGAATAAAAATAAGGTATAGAATTAAGTAGACATATAACAATATTTTAATTAAGTAATAAACTAAGTAAAAAACTAATGCTAAGACGATAAGTGTTACTAAATAAGTTAACTAGGTTATAACCGAAAATAAAATATAAAACTGACTCCCCATTCAAAGTTACTATTAGATAGGCAATAGAAATAAAGAACATGTAGGTAATAAATATAGACTAAATAGAATAATGGAAAATCCACACTCAAAACTATATATAATAAAACAAAAGAGCACCAAAACACTAAAATCGCAAAAACAGTCTCTGATCATGTCAGAGGACAACTGGCGTGGCAGGAGTGGGTTTTAGCCGGTAAGAGTCCGGCACTGCCCCTACCGTCTCACAGTGTGGGCGGTAGAGGCGTCCATGAGGATTTCCCACTCCTGCCAAAAAAAAAAAAAAAAAAAAAAAAAAAAAAAAAAAAAAAAAAAAAAAAAAAAAAAAACCTAACCTAACCTAACCTTTTTTTTTTTTTTTTTTTTTTAACGGGGGGAAATCCTCATGGATGTCCTCCACCCTGGGGCGGGCGGAGGGGTCTGTCAGACTCTTACTGACTAAAACCACCCCGGTGTTCCATCTCTCACCTACGCCGGGGATCGCGGGAACGTATACCACATCCGCAATCCCCGGCTGGTGCCGGCCCGCATCTGCGGGCCACCTCGCGTCTACGGAGGGAGTGAGGTGTTAAACACCCTCCGTGACTTCAGAGAGGGGCGCACGGGAACACCTCGCGCCGCCACCTCGGGTCCGGATGAATGGGGGGCGACAGACGTCCCCAAGTCCGCCGCCCCTGGACCCAGTTAGGGGGGCCGGAAGAGGGCAGCATACGCCCTCCTCCGACGCCCGGTGCGCCTGCTGCGGGCGGGGTCAGAGGTCGAGATCTCTCTTTCCCTTTCCGCAGCCTCCTTCTGCGAGATAACTGTTTCGCAGAAGGAGACCACCGCGTCCCAGGACTCCTCGCCGCCGACCATAGATTGGACTACGGCCGGTAGCGAGAGGTCACTGCCCACCACAGAGATGAGGTCACGGCGCGGCTCCTCCCAAGCGGCACACTCTGCCAGCGTATGCCGCGCCGTGTCCTCCCGACAGTCGACGCAGTGGTGACACCGAGCGTCCGGCTCCCTGCCTATGCGACACAGGAACTTCCCGAAGCAGCCATGCCCCGAAAGGACCTGTGTCGCACGAAACGTCAGGGAGCCGTGCCTTCTCCCGAGCCAAAGGTCGAGCACTGGCCGGATGGCCTCGACAGTGGCGAGGCCGGCGGTAGGGCGTGAAAGCCTGTCCCGCCATTCCGCCACCAGGACCTCGCGCAGCTGCGACCGACGCAGCTCAATGTGACGCTGCATCAGTCGCTCGCCGCGCGCCCGCGCGTCCTCGCGCCACCGATACAGTGACGCGAGAACCTTCGCCTCCAGGTCCCACGGCGGAGATCCGGCCAGTGCGCAAGCCGCCTCGTAGGAGATCGTGCGATAACCCCTGATGACTCTGACGGCCATCACCCTCTGCGGCCTCCGCAGAACTGTGATAGTGCTGGCCGTCAGGTCAGCCGCCCAGATCGGGGCCCCGTAAAGGGCCATCGATCGCACGATCCCCACGTACAACCGCCTGCAGGCGGTGCCCGGGTCCCCCAGATTGGGAAGCAGCGTTGACAACGCCCCAGCCGCACCCAACAACTTGGGCGCCAGCCGCCGGAAGTGGGGGCCGAAATCCCACCGGCTGTCGAGCACCAATCCCAGATACTTCATGGTCGACTCGACAGCGATACGGACCCCCCCGACCACGATGTGTGATCCCGGCGGCGGTGCCCGCCGGGGGCCATGAAAAGCTATGGCCTCCGACTTGTTGAGGGCCACCTCCAAGCCGAGGCGACGTATGCGGCTCACCACCTGTGAGACCGCAGCCGTCGCCAGCAACGCTGCCTCCCTGTACGAGCTCCCCCGGGCAGTGACCAGCGTGTCGTCAGCGTAACACGTCAGGTCCACTCCCGGCTGGAGCTCGCCCCTCAGCACCCAGTCGTACCCGATGTTCCACAGAGGCGGGCCCAAGACCGAACCCTGTGGAACGCCGCACGACATGGGGCGCTGGTGTCTGCCATCACGTCCCAGATAGGTGACACACCTCTCCGCTAAATAAGCCCCAACTACGCGGCGGAGGTAGGGAGGCACTCGATGATAGCGCAGTGCCTCCCGAATACAACTCCAGGGCAGGGTGTTGAAGGCGTTCGATATGTCCAAGGACACCGCCAACATCACCCTACCCCGGGACACCGCTTCCTCCGCCAGGACTCTCACACGCGATATCGCCGTGATAGTGGAGCGCCCATGCCGAAACCCGAACTGGCATTCCGCCAGGTCCGGCCCCTCTCCGCACAAGTGGCTGACGAGGCGGGCTGCGACTATCCGCTCGAACAGCTTTCCCACCTCGTCCAGCAGCACTATGGGCCGGTACGCGGACGGTGAGTCCGCAGGGCGCCCCGCCTTCCTGAGCAGGACCAGACGACCAGATTTCCACTGAGTGGGAAACTGGCCCTGCTCTAGGCACGCTGTGTAGAGTCCTCTCAGTTGGGGCTCAAGCTCCTTCAGAGCGAGGGCCAACACGCAGCCGTGGATCCCATCGGGCCCCGGGGCAGTGTTCTTTGCCCGGAGCCGCATCACGGCCGCCCTCAGCTCTGCTTGTGTCACCTCTGGGACGCTGGCGTTCTCTTCAGGCTCTGCGGCTGTGGGCAGTGCCATCGGCGGCGGACTGTGCTCCGCTCGTGCCGGGAAGAGGGCTGCGACCACGTCCTCCAGCAGCTCTGGTTGGAGACTCTCCGTAAGCGGGGGTGCCCATGGTCCGAGTTTCCCCCGGACCGAGCGATAAGGACGCCCCCACGGATCCCGGTTCAGAGTCTCCAACATCTCCTCCCTAGCTCGCGTCCTCGCCTCGCCGATGGCCAGCCACAGAGCCTCCTTAGCCGCGCGGTACACCTCATACAGCGCGGCTTCTTCGTCAGGGACCCGACGACGTCTTCTCCGGTATCGGGTGTACTGGCGTCTCACCTCCACGCACGAGATGCGCAACTGCGAGATCTCGGCGGACCACCAGTACACCTGGCGCCTTCTGGGTTGTATGTGGACCCGGGGCATGGACGCGTCACAAATTTGCGTCATCGCCCCGTGGAACCACTGCGCCTCCTCTTCGACGTCGACGGGTCCGGTCGTCGCCGACTCCCGGATCCAGGCCTGCACAATAGCGGCCTCCTCGAGTAGCTCCCTGTCGAGGCGCTTGCGCGCCCAACGCGGACCGTCCGTTCTCGGGGCCGATGGACCGCGGCCGCCCGCGGTCTGGGCGGAGACGTCGAAACGGATGTAGCGATGATCCGACAACGTCTCCACCTCCACGGCGACACGCCAGTCGCGGACACGGCCCGCGACAGCAGGGCTAGCGAACGAAACGTCCACTATGGATCCGCCCCGCTGCCGCACGCACGTGTATACCGAACCCCGATTCAAGACGGTCAAGCCGGTCGTGACCGCCCACTCTTCCAACGCCTCGCCCTTGGCATCGGTGACCGGGGATCCCCACGCCGCAGACTTGGCGTTGAGATCCCCGAGCAACAGCACCGGGCGAGGGTGGTATCGGTTCACGACGGCACCCAACTCGACAAGGAAGCTCTCGAAGTCGGCGAGGCTCTTGTTGGGCGAGAAATACGCCCCAACAGTGCCAATGCCGTCCGCGAGGGCGGCCACCCAGCCGTGACCTCGGGACGGGTCGGCAAGAGCCCCGCCGATGATGGTCACCGAGCCGTCCAGGTCACCCACCCAGTTATCACGAGGGGGGACGTAGTACGGCTCGGCGACCACAGCCACATGAATCGACCACTCTGCCATGCTCTGGAGCAAAAGATCCTGAGCCCTGGCAGAATGGTTGATATTGCCCTGGAGGAAACGGAATTGTGCCATTAAGCACAGTCCATTTCCTCGGCACCAGTCTTAGGCCGGGAGTCGGCCGAAGAGCAACCAGGCTGAGGGGGGTGTAAAGAGCCCCCGACAGCCTTGGTTGCCTCCTTCTTTTGATTCCCCTTCTTGGGGGCGGGCGCGCCACAGGACTTGCCACCCGTACTGTGCCCCGCGGGCCTCCCCGCAGCTGTACAGAGGCTGCAGTTCGGCGTCGCGGAGCACTGAGCCGCCTTGTGGCCGGGCTTACCGCAGCGATAACACTCTTCGCTGCGGTCAATGTCGGCGGTGCACCGTGCCTTGACGTGCCCAACGACAAGGCAGCGGTAGCACCGCATAGCCCTAGGTTGCAGCAGATTCACCCGTGCTGCAACCCACCCCACCAAAAGCCGCCCGCTGTCGGCGATCTTCCTCGCCGCCGCCACCGGGCACTTCACCCAGATGGTGCCGAGCCCGGAAGCGTCGGCGCGGATCTCGCCCACACGTATGTCGCCCGGCGGACATCCACCGCTTCGGGCTACGGCCGCCACGACCTCCTCCGGAGTTGTCGAGTCGTCCAGGCCATTGACGCGCAGTTCAGCCGTCTTCACGGGCCTGGACACTCGAACGTCCTCTTCGTTGAGGGCCTCCCTCAATTTGGCGGCCAGGATATCCGCCTTCTCACTGCCGGAGGGGCCCGACACCTCAAACAGCCGCGCCCCCGTAACCACCGACTTCATCCTGAAGCCGGTCGGTGTACCCAGGTCGGGGAACGCGACCTTGGCCTTTGCCTGCGCCAGGACCTCCTTGTAGGTAAGGCCCCTCTCAATGGCTCCGGGCTGCAGTGTAAGCACTACAGCCGCGGAGCGTGGGGCCCTACCCTTACGGGACCTCTTCTTCTTTTTTTTTGGCGCAGACTTGGGCTCAGCGGGTGCCGGCGGCGCCGTCTTCTTCTTGCGGCCCTTTTTGACGACCGTCGTCCAGCCCTCTTTCGTGGGGTCAGACGCGGTCGCCGGGGTCGCAGTTGAGCTGGGAGGGGGTGCTGACGCACCCTCCGCGGGCTTCTTGGGCCCCTCCGCGGGCTTTTGGCCCCCCTTCCCAGCTTTAGCCGCCTCCTCCATCCTCCGCTTGTCTGCCGCTAGCGGTGGCCGGAGGTTCTGCGCCGGGAGGAGCCTAGTCTCCAAGGCCTCCAGGCGTGCATTCATCATGCCCCCGCACTGCTGCATGCAGATGCGGACGATCTTCTCGATCTCCGCATCGGGCGCAAGTGCAGGGGCTGAGGCCGACGGTGGGGCCGCAACCACCGGAGAGCTGGCAGCTGCACGAGCCGCAGGCTTCTGCTGCCGGTCCGCTCTCTGTGCGGCCACCTCCCGTTTGAGGTCCTCCAGCTCAGCTCGGAGACGGCCGTTCTCCTCCCAAACCTAACCTAACCTAACCTAACCAGAGTCCGCGGTCACCCCCCGCGACGATAACACGTGCCAAAGTTTGCTCCGCGCAAAAATTTTCTGTGAAAAATCGCGAAAGTGGTATTTTTTAACCGTTTTTTATCGTGTTTAGTACCAAACTGTGCGGAAAAATGCGATCTATCGTTTGGTGAAAAGCGCGCAAGTGAGAGTGCCGTGAAAACTTGAAAAACCACAAAAAAGTGAAAAATCTGTGAAAACTTAATCTTAAAAGTGACACGCTGCGTAAAAACGATCGACGACATATACATTTTTTGGTGTCAAGCGACGCGTCCTGACGACGCCCACAATTTGAGGCCGCTTCCCGATTTTTCCGGGCCCCGCCTGCGGCGAAAATTGGGAAAAACCACTTACCACGTGGCCACGTGCAACCAGTTCCAGTCCAGTGTGCCTGACTTCAGCGAGCGGCTTCGAGGCAAGACGTCCAAAGCATCAAAACGGCGCTTCGTTCATCAAAAAAGGTGAAGTGGTTCCGTAGATATTGATTTTTCAAATATTTCAAAATTTTCAAAAAATCATAATTAATTATTTGTCGCGACGACCCCCCATTTTTATTTTAGTATCTGAAGGGTCTTTACTTTATCTGCATATATGCAAAATTTCAGTTTTATATCATTCATAGTTTTTAAGTTACAAATTTTTTAAATTTAGGGGTTGACGCAAAGGGTACCAAATAGGGGTTAAATATCACCGGAGCCACTACCTAAAAATAGTTGTAAGTTAGATTAAGTATTATTTCTAAGAATTGTAGGTTTTTAGTCTAAATTTTTTAAACTGTGGTTCATTTGTGTACAATTTGGGGTGTTTTTTGACTAGGATAAATCGGGGGTAAGTTTTCCAGGAATAAAAAGTCAAGATCTGGACTGGGCTCTTGAAGCCCAATCCATAGAGCCCAAACACGGTTACTTTTGGATAACAGGGGCAAATTTTATCTAAACGGCCGCCATATTGGCCGCCATCTTGAAAAACTTAAACCCGTTATAACTTTGGACTCGGTGGACGTAGAAAGCTGCCGTTTTCAGTATAGTGATAAGGTAGATAAAACCCTTCTTTTTGACCTGGTTTGGGGCGTTTCAGTGCGGTGGGATTTCGGGTCCCTGAAAACGGTTTTGCGGGCTAGAGTGGCCTGAGACAAACCAAATAAGTCCAAACACGGACGCTCTGCGACCACTGGAGGGGAAGTTAGGCTGTGTTTTTTATTGACTTTGACAGTTCTAGAACTGTCAAACGACTTTTCAGACTCGGATAACTCCGGAACCGGAGGTCGTGGAGCGCTCGGGTTTTCTTTGGGGAAGTTATTTTACCACTCCCTGTCTGGTTACTGTCCTTTCAGGAGTTTTCGGGACCTGAAAATTTTCAGCCTGAAAATAGCTCAGGAGTATAGTTTGGGTCGAGCCCACTCAGGAGAGCCCAAACACGGTGGTAATTGAAGTAACGGTTCGTAAGTTAACTGTTAAAAACTAATTTTTCGGCGCCATCTTGAATCGAGAACCTGATTTTCGGGCACCTGTATCTCGAAAACCCTTTGAGCTAGAGTAGCCGTGTTTGGATTCTTCTGAAAGGGCTCGGGGAGGCCTGTCCCCTGAGGCATAGAGAACGACTCTACATAGAGTAAAAAATTTTTTGTTGAATTATTTTTGTAAATAAACTGATTTGAGACGGCCCTGAGGGCTCTTTGATACGCGATAGCGATTTTAAATTAGTTTTAAGGAAAACTGACAGAGCAAGACTCTATAAAGGCCAATCTGACTTTACTTGCGAATTTTGAAATCGGAACGGGACGTTTTAAATTGACTATCGATCCAGAGGACGCACTGACATTGCTCTTAATACTTCAGAGCTTTATTAAATTTACCCGACATATAGTTAATTAAGTAACTTATCTTTTACCGTTCCTTTAAATAGCTGCTGATCCCCCCTTTACAGGGATTCGTTATTAATTATATATTTTATAGCGGCCTATTGAAAGCTTAGATTTCACAATGTTTGGCATCAGAACTCCAGTTGTGAAAAAGACAAAGGAAGGGGAGGAGAGTCTGGATAAGGGGAAGTCAAACGCTGCACAGGCGGGTCCGTCAGTAAGACGCAGCATTGGGGAATTGGAGACTGATAGGGCAAAGGCAACACAGCCTTATAAAACACCTACACCTCCAAAAAAGCCCCCTACTACTTCCCCACCAAAACTCAAATCCAAGACAGCGCTCTCACAGGAGGCGAAGTCTGAAGGGCAAACACTGACATTGACATATGGAACTGGAGTTGTTTCACCGGCCAAGGCGCAACCCACTTATTACCATAGCAGGACTTCAGAGGCAAAAGCCTGCCTCACAAAAGCCAAAATGCAGTTGGCGAGCTCCCGTAATATCAAAAAAGAGATAAAAGATGAGATCTCTAAAGTAGTGGAACGGCTCTACCAACTTGTTAAAGAAGCTGAGGCGGAAAAAACGTCCGAGAAAAGTGGGAAACCCATGCAATATGAGCCACAAAGTGTAAGGGAAACAGAAATAGGAGGTGAAACGGAGACGACCAGGCTAAAGAGAGAACTTATAGATAAGATGACAGACCATAGTAAACTGATAGAGAAAAACAGGATTGAAATGGAGCGCCTAAGAGAAGTAATGGAAAGGAAACAGACGGACACAGAGGCACAGGTGACCTACGCGAGTGTAGCGGCCGGTCCTCCGAAGAAACTTCTCCCGGAGTATGCGGCAGTGCACTCGGTAGTAATAACCTCTACCGATGAGACCGAGACAGGAGACCAAGTAATGGATAGGATTAGGAAAGAAGTAAACGCGAAGGATGAGGGATTCCAAATTGACAGGATACGGAAGGCAAGAGACCGGAAAATAATACTGGGGTGTAAGACCAAAACCGAAGTTGACAGGGTAAGAGATAAACTTAGCAGAGAAGGAGCAAACCTTAAAGTAGAGGAGGTCAAAAATAAAGACCCTCTAATTATCATCAAGAATGTCAACAAATACAATACCGAAGAAGACATCCTAAAGGCGCTCCGCACACAAAATAAAAACCTCTTGAAAGGCGTAAAAGAAGAAGACTACAGAGCCATAATAAGGTACAAAAAGAAGGCACGGAATCCTTACCAACAACACGTAGTGCTCAGCGTGTCCCCGCAAGTCTGGAACGTCCTTACAACTGCAACTTGTGTCCATATTGACATACAGAGACTGAGGGCAGAAGACCAGTCGCCACTCGTCCAGTGCTCACGATGCCTGGGCTATGGGCACAGCAAGAAAACCTGCAATGAAGAGGAAGACAGGTGTGCCCACTGCGGAGGCCCTCATCTCCGAACGGAATGTGCGGACTACCTCGCAGCGGAAGCACCAACATGCAGAAACTGCCAGAAGGCCAAAATGGACCACGTAGAGCACAACGCCTTCAGCCCAGATTGCCCTGTCCGGAGGAAATGGGAAACCCTAGCAAGGTCCACTGTAGCCTATTGCTAACGTTGATACGGGCAACAACGAGAATCGCGGACAAACCGAACCAGGAAGATACCAGTATCGCGCAATACAGGCCAACCTGCAAAGGTGTAAACAAGCAACGGACGAGCTAATGATAGAGGCAGTGAAGAAGAAAGTTGCATTTGCGTTATTACAAGAACCTTATACTGGCTCTAAAAGGAGAATGAAGTCCTACCAAGGCGCCCGAATACTGCAATGTGAAGGGAATACGGACAAAACCATCAAGTCCGCCATTGCAGTGTTTGACGACGACATTGACATAACCCAGTGCCCAGTGCTCACTACAGAGAATATCGCAGTGGCACGACTGAGAACTGAAGCCTGGGAAATAACAGTCATCTCGGTATACTTGGAGGGGGACGGGCAAATAGAGTCGGATATAACACATATCCATAAAACGATGCATGAGGCCGGAAACAAGCGCGCGATACTGGGTGGAGATGTGAATGCTTGGAACATATGGTGGGGGAGTAGAGAAACAAATAAGAGGGGAGAAGAGCTTGCGGGAGCGCTGGATGAGATGGAGCTACATATCCTAAACCGGGGGTCCCAGCCCACATACGACTACCACAGAGGAGGAAGGAGATTCACAAGCTGCGTGGATATTACAGTCTGTACAGTGGATATGCTTGGGAAAATTGTGAACTGGAGGCTAGACGGAGACCTAACAGTGTCGGATCACAAGGCAATTCTGTTCGAAGTCAACCTGGAAAGATCAAAAGGGACAGACATAAAAAGAACGACCAGAAAGTATAACACGAGAAAGGCAGATTGGATAGAGTTTAAGAAATATATAATACAAAACTGGGAAACAAGTAATTTAAACCTTGAAGAAATCGCAAAAATAGAGACAGTAGAAGAACTAAATAGAAAAATAGTAGAATACACTAAAGTTATAGAAGAAGCTTGTGAAATAAATATACCTAAAATTAAAAGAAAACAGAAAGCAGTATTGCCTTGGTGGACAGAAGAACTGACACAAAAGAAGACAGAGCTCAAAACGCTGAAAAGACGCATTGCAAATGCTGCACGAGTCCGGAGAGAAAGCGTCGTACAAGCATATCTACAAGCGAAGGAAGAATACCAGCAGCTAGCGGAAAAGGCCAGAACAACCGGATGGAAAGAGTTCTGTGGAAAACAAGACAGGGAGAGTATGTGGGATGGGATATACAGGGTTATAGGACGCACAACCACAAGGCTGGAAGACATCCCTTTAGTCCATGACGGCAGAGTCTTGGAAGGCGAACAGTCAGCAAAGGCCTTGTCGGAAACCTTTTACCCTGAAGACGAGTTCCGGGTGGACAGTCTAGCCCATAAGTTGGTAAGGGAAAAGGCAGAAAAAGTGAATGAGGGCGAAGATGATGAGCCATCTGACCCCCCATTTACGGCGGAGGAACTCAGGTGGGCTGTATATAGCTTTAGCCCCAGGAAGGCTCCTGGACTGGACGGGCTTACTGCAGACATTTGCAGAGTGGCCATCGTCGGGAATCAGGAGCTTTTCTTGGCGCTACTAAATAAGTGCCTAAGTCTTTCCCTTTTCCCCACGGTATGGAAGGAAGCAGTGGTGGTGGTTCTGCGCAAACCTGGGAAAGATGACTATACCAAACCCAAATCTTACCGGCCTATTGGACTGTTGCCGGTGTTAGGAAAGATTTGGGAGAAGATGTTAATACGGCGAGTCAGGTGGCATACCATCAAAAATATGAACGCTAGGCAGTATGGGTTCACACCACAGCGCAGCACCGAAGACTCCCTCTATGACCTTATGAAACATATTCGAACAAAGCTCAAAGAGCGCAAGTTAATAGTAGTCATATCTTTGGACATAGAGGGAGCCTTCGACAGCGCTTGGTGGCCTGCCATAAAATGCAGATTAGCGGAAACAAATTGCCCAAAAAACATCCGTAGAGTGATGGATAGTTACCTGACAAACCGAAGAGTCCGGGTTAGGTACGCAGGAGCAGAAGTTCTGAAGACAACCACAAAGGGATGCGTCCAGGGCTCCATAGGAGGACCCACCTTTTGGAACTTGCTGTTGAATCCGTTGCTTGATAATTTGGACAAGAGAGGCGATTACTGTCAGGCTTTTGCGGACGACGTTGTTCTGGTTGTCTCCGGAGAGACTGCACTCGAGGTCCAGAGACAGGCTAATGAAGCCCTAAGGCATGTCCAGGAGTGGGGTGAAGTGAATAAGCTTAAGTTCGCACCTCAAAAAACAAAGGCGATGGTTATTACGAACAAGTTGAAGCACGACACACCACTTCTGAACATGGGAGGGGTCGACATAGCCATGTCGAAGGAAATAAAAATACTTGGGCTGACAATTGACGAGAAGCTGACGTTTAATACACACGTGGCAAACGTCTGCCGTAAGGCATTAAACATCTATAAACAGCTGGCAAAGGCAGCCAAGGTGGAGTGGGGGCTCTCGCCGGAGATAATCAGAACAATATATATCGCTGTAGTGGAGCCTATAATTATGTACGCAGCAAGCGCCTGGGCCCCAGCAGCGGAGAAAATAGGGACGAGGAGGCATCTCAACGAGGTCCAACGTGGATTTGTGCAGAAGATGGTCAAGTCGTACAGGACCACTTCACTAAACGCGGCACTGCTACTCTCAGGTATGCTTCCATTAGATCTTAGGATCAAGGAAGCAGCCTCGCTTTATGAAATAAAGAAAGGTTACTCCCTGAGAGTGGTTGGCGATAGGAGAGTGGAGAAACCTACACCATTTGCGTACACACCACACCCAGCGACCCAAAAGGCGATCGAATTTAAATCAGTGGTGAACGATGCAGAACTGGCCCAGCAAGAGGAAACTAGGTTTAAAATTTATACAGACGGCAGCAAAATCGACGATAAAGTCGGTGCGGCTATATCCCTATGGGATGGAGCCGTAGAAACTTTGACCAAAAAGCTTAAACTGGAGCAGTTCTGCACCGTCTACCAAGCGGAATTACTAGCATTGGTGAAGGCCACCGAAATGGCGAAAGGAAAATCCGGCGGCGGCTTCAATATTTACAGTGACTCTAGGTCGGCTCTTGAGGCGGTAACACGTGGTATTTCCCTCCATCCCCTGGTGGTAACAATAAGACAAAATATCCAACAAGTTATAGAACAGGACAAAATAATTAGATTATTTTGGATTAAAGCTCACGTGGGATTGGAGGGAAATGAGAGAGCCGACGAATTGGCAAAAGAGGCAGCCGTGAGATTGAAGACAAAACCGGATTATGATAGATGCCCGATATCCTTCATTAAGCGACAGATCCGCAAAGATACGCTGGAGGAATGGAACCGTAGGTACACCACAGGAACCACCGCGTCGACCACAAAAATGTTCTTTCCCGATGCCCTTAAGGCTTACAAATTAATAAAACACATAAAACTCTATCCGTTGCTGGTGCAAGTGTTAACGGGGCACGGCGGATTCTCCGAGTACTTGAACAGATTCAAGCGCAAGGAGAGTCCGGCGTGCCCCTGTGACACAGGCAAAGATGAAAATATTGAGCATTTGTTGGTGGAGTGTCCAATTTACGCAAATCTTAGGCATAACCTGGAATCAAAAATAGATAGAAATCTTAAAACTAAAGATATAGCAGAAATAATAGCAAGTAGAGATCTAAGGGGTGACTTTATAGAGTTTTGTATAACTATAGCCAAAAAAGTTGTAAACAAAAATAAAACATAGCTCATATAGGTGTAACTACACTATATAATGTAATATATAATGACAGTTAACCAAACTAATGTAGTCCAAATAAATAGTGTTTAAATATAGAGTAACAAAAAGACACCGTAGATCTAAATTAAGTGAAATAGAAATAAATGGTAGAGCAACACTGTTGTAAAGAAAATGGAAAGCAAATAGATATAAGATAGAGGCAATAAAGATGGAAATAAATGTAATAGAACATAATCAAGTAAATACGAATAGAATAAGGTAACATAAGTAAATATTAATAGCAAAGTAATGTGTAGAGAATAAGGTAGAGCAAGTAAACTTGCAATAAAAATGGAAAACAAGTAGATATAATATGGAATGCAAAGAATGCAAGGAATGTACTAGAATATAACTAAGTAAGTAAGAATAGAATAAAGTAATATTAGCGAATAAGAGTAGAAAATAATGTATAGAGAATAAGGTAGAGCAAGTAAGCTTGCAACAAATCTAAAGTAATCAGTATGTAAGGATGGTTTAGAGACAGGGCTCATAGTAAACCTGTAATTAAGTAGAAAGTAAGATAGAGCATAAGCACTGGTCTCTCCATGCCAGTGGAATACAGAATTTTTTTAAAAAAAAAAAAAAAAAAAAAAAAACCTAACCTAACCTAACCTAACCTAACCTAACCTAACCTAACCTTTTTTTTTTTACGGGCGGAAATCCTCATGGATGTCCTCTGCCCTGGGGCGGGCGGAAGGGTCTGTCAGACTCTTACTGACTAAAACCACCCCGGTGTTCCATCTCTCACCTACGCCGGGGATCGCGGGAACGTAAACCACATCCGTAATCCCCGGCTGGTGCCGGCCCGCCTCTGCGGGCCACCTCGCGTCTACGGAGGGAGTGAGGTGTTAAACACCCTCCGTGACTTCAGAGAGGGGCGCACGGGAACACCTCGCGCCGCCACCTCAGGTCCGGATGAATGGGGGGCGACAAACGTCCCCAAGTCCGCCGCCCCTGGACCCAGTTAGGGGGGCCGGAAGAGGGCAGCATACGCCCTCCTCCGACGCCCGGTGCGCCTGCTGCGGGCGGGGTCAGAGGTCGAGATCTCTCTTTCCCTTTCCGCAGCCTCCTTCTGCGAGATAACTGTTTCGCAGAAGGAGACCACCGCGTCCCAGGACTCCTCGCCGCCGACCATAGATTGGACTACGGCCGGTAGCGAGAGGTCACTGCCCACCACAGAGATGAGGTCACGGCGCGGCTCCTCCCAAGCGGCACACTCTGCCAGCGTATGCCGCGCCGTGTCCTCCCGACAGTCGACGCAGTGGTGACACCGAGCGTCCGGCTCCCTGCCTATGCGACACAGGAACTTCCCGAAGCAGCCATGCCCCGAAAGGACCTGTGTCGCACGAAACGTCAGGGAGCCGTGCCTTCTCCCGAGCCAAAGGTCGAGCACTGGCCGGATGGCCTCGATAGTGACGAGGCCGGCGGAAGGGCGTGAAAGCCTGTCCCGCCATTCCGCCACCAGGACCTCGCGCAGCTGCGACCGACGTAGCTCGATGTGTCGCTGCATCAGTCGCTCGCCGCGCGCCCGCGCGTCCTCGCGCCACCGATACAGTGACGCGAGAACCTTCGCCTCCAGGTCCCATGGCGGAGATCCGGCCAGTGCGCAAGCCGCCTCGTAGGAGATCGTGCGATAACCCCTGATGACTCTGACGGCCATCACCCTCTGCGGCCTCCGCAGAACAGTGATAGTGCTGGCCGTCAGGTCAGCCGCCCAGATCGGGGCCCCGTAAAGGGCCATCGATCGCACGATCCCCACGTACAACCGCCTGCAGGCGGTGCTCGGGTCCCCCAGATTGGGAAGCAGCGTTGATAACGCCCCAGCCGCACCCAACAACTTGGGCGCCAGCCGCCGGAAGTGGGGGCCGAAATCTGTTTGAGCAAAATTTGTTAACTTTTGTGCCAATAGATGGCGTTGTTAGTTGAGAGCCGAATCCTGAATCGCGGTGTCAAGATTCTCCGGCGATTGACTAGGGTAAATATTTTGTCATGCAAAAATGATCTCAATATATGGTTGTAAGATAATAAAGTCGTTTCACTATATATCTTCATCCTTGCTAAGGAATTGAGTGCTGCAGAAGTGCCTTTCTGTGAAAGTTGTGACGCCTAAGTATCGGGTTGTTCATATGGTCCTTCGTAGCCGGATCCAACATATCCGGAGGTGTGTGTGGTGAAGTTTTTGTGTATCAACCTTGGTCGGGCAAGTGGATCGCTTGCGATAACTGACCAAGATCATAGCATCAGTGCAGTGCTAGTGGCAGCAGCATCAGTGCGGCGGTGACGGTCAGCAGCAACTCTGGGAGCAGCAGCAGCAGCGTGAGAAGCGGGCTACTGCAGACGGTGCCGGGTGAACGGTATCGTCAGGAATCAGCGCAGCAGGGTGACCTCGTGAACTGGAGGAGGTGGAGGACGTGCGTGACGTGACGCAACGTCAATCTATCAGTGGACGACTCGTTAAGGTGGTATCAAACGAAGAAAAACCGTGAGTGACCTTTCAATAATAACTAAGTGCAATTGGTGAACCATTTGAAACTTATTACTTCGAACTAATTTTGGATTTAAAGAGTTTAATTTCGCATATAAACTTAAGTTAAGTGTTTTAGATTTAGTTTAATTTTCATAAGACTTGCAAATTTACACATTATTTTTTTGTCTCAAAAGTGAATAATTCTGTGTTATTCTTGTAATTTATGTTTGGATCAATAATTGGCTGATTTTAAGTTGTGTGTTATTATCTGATTAATAGATAATTGATACTTTACTGTAAAATTATGGAATCTTTAAGTAACAAATTAGAAGATACTTGTTCAAGAATAGTCAAAGCTTATAATAATTTTAAAAAATCTCCTAAAGATCGAATAACCCGTCCATATATTAAAGTTAGATTGGAAAATTTAGATAAATTATGGCAACAATTAACAGACAGTCATAATAAATTATACGAAGAATATGATCCGCAGGAGTTAAAAACATGTGTTTACGTTAAACAAGATTGTTATGATCAAACCGAAGAAGTTTACGTTCAATATAAAACCGAGTTAGAAACTATTTTAGAGTCATTTCAAGTAAAAGAAGAAAGCCAAATAGAAAATCCTAAACACGTAACAAGCAGTAGTAAACAGTGTCAAGTTAAATTACCAAAAATTGTTATTCCAATATTTTCCGGAAAATATACCGAGTGGGTAACCTTTCGAGATTTATTTTTATCACTCGTTCATCATAATAAGTCCATAGACAACGTACAGCGGATGCAATATTTAAAAGGGTATTTATCTGGGGAAGCGGAACAGTTACTAAGACATATTCCTATATCGGATACAAATTATGATCGCTGTTGGGAACAGCTTAACGCACGGTATAATAATAAAAGATACTTGTCACGTTACATCTTGAAAAGGTTACTCAGTCAAAAGAATCTTAATAATGAATCAGCTGTTGGTCTTAAAGAATTAATTGATAACACAAACGATTGTTTAAATGCCTTAAGTAACCTTGGCATCGATGTGGGAAATTGGGACCTCATTATTGTTCATATAATCTCCTTGAAGTTGGATGCAGAATCCCGAAAGCAATGGGAATTTAATATTACTAGTGAATCCTGCAGCGATGAGATTCCTACTTTCGAGCAATTTAAAAATTTCTTAACAAGCCGATATCGCGCCTTGGAATTTATGGCTGCGGGCTCTAATGCGGGTAGTAGTAAAACTAAAGAGATGCCAAAAGCTTTCCATGCGGCGACTAATGTTATACTGGAATGCAAATATTGTAAAGAAAACCATAAAATTATACATTGTAAGAAATTTATTAAAATAGATGTAGATGCCAAACGGGAGTTTGCTAGACAAAACAGTTTATGTTTTAACTGTTTAGGGAACAACCATTCGGCCAAGCAGTGTCTGAGTTCAGCCTTATGTCGTGTTTGCAAGCGTAAACATCATTCTTTGCTTCATCCCGCGGGTTTAGGTCATACCGATGAAAGTTCAGATGGTAAACACGAAAATGAGAAAGACGCAACGCAAAATGTTAAAACATCTGGATCGACTAACCCGGACACAGTAGCAACGTTCTTCTCGGCTAACCAATTACGGACCAATCAAGTTTTACTGGCCACGGTTCTAGTTAACGCTACAGCCAACAATGGTAGTTATCATACCGTAAGAGCGTTGTTAGATCAAGGGTCTCAAGCCTCATTTCTAACTGAGGCAACGGCACAGTATTTGGGTCTTAAAAAGATACCAGTAAGGGGTCAAATCTCAGGTTTGGAAGGGAATAATAAAATAATTTCGAAATTTATGGTGGAAGTTACACTTATGTCCATACACAACCCCAACGTTCAGCTTAAGGTTGCCGCGTATTTACTAAAAAGTATAACAACCTTTCTGCCTGGCAAACAAGTTGTACCTGTGGATTGGGTATGTGATTTCCCGTTAGCTGATCCACATTATCACACACCAAACCGAATTGATATGTTGCTGGGGGCAGAAATCTATGGGCAAGTTATTCAGGAAGGAGTTAGGAAAGGACCTCAGGGTAATCTGGTAGCGCAAGCTACTTCATTGGGCTGGATTTTATCGGGTGTGGTGGACAAGTCACACCAATCACATGACAATGTCTTAGTTATGCATTCTCATGTGGAGGAAAGCGAACTAATGAAGAGGTTCTGGGAACTGGAGGACAATGGGATAAACGATCATAAAATATTATCCGAGGAAGACAAACAGTGCGAACGTTTTTTCACTGAAACAACGAGAAGAGACAGTGACGGACGCTATATTGTACGGCTGCCATTTAAAACTCAAGATACCATCCCTACAGTAAGAAATTCTAAAAAGATAGCAGAAAAAAGATTATCCTCGTTAGTTACAAAGTTAAATAAAAATCCTGACATGGAAGTAAAGTATCAAAAGGTGTTGGAAGAATACTTATCCTTGGGTCATATGGAAAAGGTACCTGAAAAAGAAATAAATAATTCTGAAGGAATTTACCTACCTCATTTTGCGGTTGTTAGGGAGGATAAAGATACCACACAAGTAAGGATAGTATTCGATGCATCCTGTAAAGGTGAAAACGGTGTTTCATTAAATGATCTGTTAATGATAGGCCCTACGTTACAGCCAACGTTAAGACATATTTTAATGAAATGGAGAACTTATCCAATATGTTTATCTGCGGACATAGTTAAAATGTACCGTCAGATCAAGGTTGATGAACATGACGTGGACTTTCAGAGAGTTTTGTGGAAAGAAAATACAGATCATCAAACTCATGAATATCGTTTGTTGAGGGTTACCTTTGGTACAGCATGTGCCCCATATCTTGCTGTTAAGGTGCTTCAGCAGGTAGCCATAGACGAGAAGGAGAAATACCCTACAGCTGCTGTAAAGGTTAAAGAAGATTTTTACATGGATGACTTACTTACGGGCGTTGATACGGTGGAGGAAGGGATCTCGCTGTATTCTGAAATGAATAACTTAGTAGAAAAAGGAGGGTTTTCGTTACAAAAGTGGTCAAGCAATAGTGAGGAACTGTTGAGAAATTTGAAAACTAAAAACAAAGAGACTACAGAAGAAGGAAGAAAAATTAAAATAGATGAAGTTATGAAACTTCTGGGACTTACCTGGGATCGAACAGTAGATGCGTTCCGCTATACAGTATCACTGCCATCGACGAAGAAACCTGTAGCAAAAAGAATAATTATATCGGATATATCACGTTTATTTGATCCACTTGGATGGGTTTCACCAACCGTCATAGTTGCAAAAATAATAATTCAAAAGCTATGGTTATCAGGTATAGGCTGGGATGATGAGGTGCCCGAAACAATATTAAAAGAGTGGCTTACTTACCGGGATGACTTGTGTCAGTTATCAAAGTTAGAGATACCTCGCTGGATCAAAACAAGACGAAATAACGCACTCGTTGAGCTGCATGGATTTAGCGATGCATCCAAGATGGCTTATGCCGCCGTGGTTTATCTTCGGTCCATCAATGATCAGGGTCAGGTGTCTGTAAACTTAATAACATCAAGAACAAAAGTAGCACCCATCAAACAAGTATCGATTCCACGATTGGAGCTCTGTGGAGCAGTTCTTCTGAGTAGGTTGTTGGTTGAGGTAGCTCACACATTAAATATTCCGAAGGAGAATATACATGCCTGGACTGATTCCACCGTCGTGCTGGCCTGGCTTAATAGTCACCCGAATCGGTGGCAAACATTTGTAGCAAATAGAGTATCTGAGATCTTAACTACCTTAGACGCACAACAGTGGTATCATGTACGGTCTGGTGTAAATCCGGCTGATTTTGCGTCAAGGGGACTGAATCCATCAGATCTCAATAAACAAACGTCATGGTGTAATGGTCCTAACTTTTTATATTCAGAAAACATCATTTATAACAAACCTAAAGACCTGGATACAGATTTAGAAACTATAAAAAGGGTACACTTCACAAGCACTGAAACAAATTTATTGGATCGGTTTTCAAACCTAACGAGATTAATAAGAGTGATTGCGTATTGTCGACGTATGTGGATAAAACGAAAAAAGGATCAAGGTGAAAAGGCAGGGTTATCAGCGCAAGAACTAACGGAAGCATTACATGTTTGTATCAAACAGTGTCAAGTGGAGGGTTTTGGAGAAGAAATAGGAAAGATATCAAAGGACGGTAATTCAGCTAAGTTAAGAGGATCCTTAAAATCTTTAAACCCATTCATAGACGGGAATGGAATGTTAAGAGTAGGAGGTAGGTTAAGCAAGTCGGAACTTAGTGAAAATAGGAAGCACCCAATATTATTACCAAAAAAGTCAAACTTAACCAATTTGATCGTGGCAGACTCTCACAACAAAACTTTGCACGGGGGGCCTCAACTCATGTTAGCGTATTTGAGGACTAAATACTGGATTTTGGGGGCTAAGGAACTAGTCAAGTCACACGTTCATAAGTGCGTCAAATGTGTTCGACACTCGGCAGCTATATCAAATCAGCTGATGGGGCAATTACCAGCTGCGAGAGTAACACCCACTAGACCCTTTAAATGTACCGGTATAGATTACGCTGGACCTATAAACATAAGGACTTCTAAAGGTCGGGGTCATCATGCTCACAAAGGCTACATTTGCTTATTTATCTGTATGGCCACAAAAGCCGTACACATCGAAGCTGTGAGTGATATGACCGCTCAAGGCTTTTTAGCAGCATTTAGGAGATTTGTCTCTCGCAGAGGCCATTGTTCGGACATTTGGTCAGACAATGGCACTAATTTCGTAGGAGCATCAAAGGAGTTAAAGAACTTATTCTCTGCGGAGCAAGCTAATCTATCAAAAGAGCTTGCTGACTGTTTAGCGTCTCAGGGAACAAAGTGGCATTTTATCCCTCCATACTCGCCTAACTTTGGCGGTCTTTGGGAGGCTGGAATCAAATCGATAAAATTTCACCTTCGGCGAGTAGTAGGAGAAACCACTCTTACCTACGAGGAGTTGTCAACAGTCTTGACACAAATTGAGGCTTGTCTCAACTCGCGACCACTGTCGCGGATGGATGATGATCCGGACAATTTAGACGCATTGACGCCAAGTCATTTTTTGGTAGGTGAGCCGTTAGTAGCCGTGCTGGAGTATAATTTCGAATCTTCTACAGTAGGTAGTCTACGTCGGTGGCAACTGACCCAACGGATGACGCAACAATTTTGGCGACGATGGTCGCAGGAATATTTAGTTATGTTTTTAAATCGATATAAGTGGAGTCGACAAACTCCTGAACCATGTATCGGTAATCTAGTGTTAGTAAAAGAGGACGGTCTGCCGCCTTCTCGATGGCTTCTTGGTCGTGTGGTTGCAAAACACCCTGGCAACGATGGCATTACTAGAGTTGTTTCTATATGTACGAAAAATTCTGTAATAAAAAGGGCTATTTCTAAGATTTGTATCTTACCTGTGATGTCCACGTAGGAAAATAACTGTATTATTTGGTTTATAAGGTGTTATGTAATTAATTTTAAGGTTTTTAACTGTATTAAAATAACTATGATATTTCATGGTGGGCGGAATTATAACAGAACAATGTAACGGAAGGCCAAATTTTAAAAATTTGTCCTTGGTGGGCGGTATGTTTGAGCAAAATTTGTTAACTTTTGTGCCAATAGATGGCGTTGTTAGTTGAGAGCCGAATCCTGAATCGCGGTGTCAAGATTCTCCGGCGATTGACTAGGGTAAATATTTTGTCATGCAAAAATGATCTCAATATACGGTTGTAAGATAATAAAGTCGTTTCACTATATATCTTCATCCTTGCTAACGAATTGAGTGCTGCAGAAGTGTCTTTCTGTGAAAGTTGTGACGCCTAAGTATCGGGTTGTTCAAAATCCCACCGGCTGTCGAGCACCAATCCTAGATACTTCATGGTGGACTCGACAGCGATACGGACCCCCAACCTTTTTTTTTTTTAACGTTGGGAAATCCTCGTGGACTATCCCCCGTCTGGGGAAGACGGGGGGGTGTGCCGGACTCTTACCGGCTAAAACCACCACGGTGTTCCGTCACTTGACCGTAGGCCGGGGTCACGGGATTCGCAAAAGCATGCACCGCAACCCCGGCAGGTCTTGGTCCGCCAGCCCCTGGCGGACCTCTCTTTTGTGGGGCCTAGCCCCACGTCCTGCTGAGTGGCGCGCGTGGAACACGTCGTCGCGTCGCCTACTCGGGCCTGTTACTGATCGGGCGGTGGGTCCCCTAACCCAGCGCCCGCAGGCCACACACTAGGGCGGCTGGAGATCGTCGCGGCGCGGCCTCCGGCGCCCGGTGCGTCTGGCGCGGGAAGGGAGAGTGGCAGCTGCCTCTCTCTCTCTCTCCGCTCCCTCTTTGGTCGCCATCACCTCCTCGCAGAAGGAGGCGACGGCTTCCCACGCACTCTCGCTCCCGACCATGGACAGGACCACGGCCGGAAGCGAGAGGTCACCACCGACAGCAGCGACTAGCTCGCGACGCTGCGTCGCCCACGCAGGACACGCCTGCAAAGTGTGCATGGCCGTGTCCTCGGGGCAAGCGCAGTGCGGACCCCCAACCTAACCTAACCTAACCTTTTTTTTTTTTTACGGGGGGAAATCCTCATGGATGTCCTCCACCCTGGGGCGGGCGGAGGGGTCTGTCAGACTCTTACTGACTAAAACCACCCCGGTGTTCCATCTCTCACCTACGCCGGGGATCGCGGGAACGTATACCACATCCGTAATCCCCGGCTGGTGCCGGCCCGCCTCTGCGGGCCACCTCGCGTCTACGGAGGGAGTGAGGTGTTAAACACCCTCCGTGACTTCAGAGAGGGGCGCACGGGAACACCTCGCGCCGCCACCTCGGGTCCAGATGAATGGGGGGCGACAGACGTCCCCAAGTCCGCCGCCCCTGGACCCAGTTAGGGGGGCCGGAAGAGGGCAGCATACGCCCTCCTCCGACGCCCGGTGCGCCTGCTGCGGGCGGGGTCAGAGGTCGAGATCTCTCTTTCCCTTTCCGCAGCCTCCTTCTGCGAGATAACTGTTTCGCAGAAGGAGACCACCGCGTCCCAGGACTCCTCGCCGCCGACCATAGATTGGACTACGGCCGGTAGCGAGAGGTCACTGCCCACCACAGAGATGAGGTCACGGCGCGGCTCCTCCCAAGCGGCACACTCTGCCAGCGTATGCCGCGCCGTGTCCTCCCGACAGTCGACGCAGTGGTGACACCGAGCGTCCGGCTCCCTGCCTATGCGACACAGGAACTTCCCGAAGCAGCCATGCCCCGAAAGGACCTGTGTCGCACGAAACGTCAGGGAGCCGTGCCTTCTCCCGAGCCAAAGGTCGAGCACTGGCCGGATGGCCTCGACAGTGGCGAGGCCGGCGGTAGGGCGTGAAAGCCTGTCCCGCCATTCCGCCACCAGGACCTCGCGCAGCTGCGACCGACGCAGCTCAATGTGTCGCTGCATCAGTCGCTCGCCGCGCGCCCGCGCGTCCTCGCGCCACCGATACAGTGACGCGAGAACCTTCGCCTCCAGGTCCCACGGCGGAGATCCGGCCAGTGCGCAAGCCGCCTCGTAGGAGATCGTGCGATAACCCCTGATGACTCTGACGGCCATCACCCTCTGCGGCCTCCGCAGAACTGTGATAGTGCTGGCCGTCAGGTCAGCCGCCTAGATCGGGGCCCCGTAAAGGGCCATCAATCGCACGATCCCCACGTACAACCGCCTGCAGGCGGTGCCCGGGTCCCCCAGATTGGGAAGCAGCGTTGACAACGCCCCAGCCGCACCCAACAACTTGGGCGCCAGCCGCCGGAAGTGGGGGCCGAAATCCCACCGGCTGTCGAGCACCAATCCCAGATACTTCATGGTCGACTCGACAGCGATACGGACCCCCCCGACCACGATGTGTGATCCCGGCGGCGGTGCCCGCCGGGGGCCATGAAAAGCTATGGCCTCCGACTTGTTGAGGGCAAGCCGAGGCGACGTATGCGGCTCACCACCTGTGAGACCGCAGCCGTCGCCAGCAACGCTGCCTCCCTGTACGAGCTCCCCCGGGCAGTGACCAGCGTGTCGTCAGCGTAACACGTCAGGTCCACTCCCGGCTGGAGCTCGCCCCTCAGCACCCAGTCGTACCCGATGTTCCACAGGGGCGGGCCCAAGACCGAACCCTGTGGAACGCCGCACGACATGGGACGCTGGTGTCTGCCATCACGTCCCAGATAGGTGACACACCTCTCCGCTAAATAAGCCCCAACTACGCGGCGGAGGTAGGGAGGCACTCGATGGTAGCGCAGTGCCTCCCGAATACAACTCCAGGGCAGGGTGTTGAAGGCGTTAGATATGTCCAAAGACACCGCCAACATCACCCCACCCCGGGACACCGCTTCCTCCGCCAGGACTCTCACACGCGATATCGCCGTGATAGTGGAGCGCCCATGCCGAAACCCGAACTGGCATTCCGCCAGGTCCGGCCCCTCTCCGCACAAGTGGCTGACGAGGCGGGCTGCGACTATCCGCTCGAACAGCTTTCCCACCTCGTCCAGCAGCACTATGGGCCGGTACGCGGACGGTGAGTCCGCAGGGCGCCCCGCCTTCCTGAGCAGGACCAGACGACCAGATTTCCACTGAGTGGGAAACTGGCCCTGCTCTAGGCACCCTGTGTAGAGTCCTCTCAGTTGGGGCTCAAGCTCCTTCAGAGCGAGGGCCAACACGCAGCCGTGAATCCCATCCGGCCCCGGGGCAGTGTTCTTTGCCCGGAGCCGCATCACGGCCGCCCTCAGCTCTGCTTGTGTCACCTCTGGGACGCTGGCGTTCTCTTCAGGCTCTGCGGCTGTGGGCAGTGCCATCGGCGGCGGACTGTGCTCCGCTCGTGCTGGGAAGAGGGCTGCGACCACGTCCTCCAGCAGCTCTGGTTGGAGACTCTCCGTAAGCGGGGGTGCCCATGGTCCGAGTTTTCCCCGGACCGAGCGATAAGGACGCCCCCACGGATCCCGGTTCAGAGTCTCCAACATCTCCTCCCTAGCTCGCGTCCTCGCCTCGCCGATGGCCAGCCACAGAGCCTCCTTAGCCGCGCGGTACACCTCATACAGCGCGGCTTCTTCGTCAGGGACCCGACGACGTCTTCTTCGGTATCGGGTGTACTGGCGTCTCACCTCCACGCACGAGATGCGCAACTGCGAGATCTCGGCGGACCACCAGTACACCTGGCGCCTTCTGGGTTGTATGTGGACCCGGGGCATGGACGCGTCACAAATTTGCGTCATTGCCCCGTGGAACCACTGAGCCTCCTCTTCGACGTCGACGGGTCCGGTCGTTGCCGACTCCCGGATCCAGGCCTGCACAATAGCGGCCTCCTCGAGTAGCTCCCTGTCGAGGCGCTTGCGCGCCCAACGCGGACCGTCCGTTCTCGGGGCCGATGGACCGCGGCCGCCCGCGGTCTGGGCGGAGACGTCGAAACGGATGTATCGATGATCCGACAACGTCTCCACCTCCACGGCGACACGCCAGTCGCGGACACGGCTCGCGCAGCAGGGCTAGTGAACGAGACGTCCACTATGGATCCGCCCCGCTGCCGCACGCACGTGTATACCGAACCCCGATTCAGGACGGTCAAGCCGGTCGTGACCGCCCACTCTTCCAACGCCTCGCCCTTGGCATCGGTGACCGGGGATCCCCACGCCGCAGACTTGGCATTGAGATCCCCGAGCAACAGCACCGGGGGAGGGTGGTACCGGTTCACGACGGCACCCAACTCGACAAGGAAGCTCTCGAAGTCGGCGAGGCTCTTGTTGGGCGAGAAATACGCCCCAACAGTGCCAATGCCGTCCGCGAGGGCGGCCACCCAGCCGTGACCTCGGGACGGGTCGGCAAGAGCCCCGCCGATGATGGCCACCGAGCCGTCCAGGTCACCCACCCAGTTATCTCGAGGGGGGACGTAGTACGGCTCGGCGACCACAGCCACATGAATCGACCACTCTGCCATGCTCTGGAGCAAAAGATCCTGAGCCCTGGCAGAGTGGTTGATATTGCCCTGGAGGAAATGGAATTGTGCCATTAAGCACAGTCCATTTCCTCGGCACCAGTCTTAGGCCGGGAGTCGGCCGAAGAGCAACCAGGCTGAGGGGGGTGTAAAGAGCCCTCGACAGCCTTGGTTGCCTCCTTCGTTTTGTTGCCCTTCTTGGGGGCGGGCGCGCCACAGGACTTACCACCCGTGCTGTGCCCCGCGGGCCTCCTTGCAGCTGTACAGAGGCTGCAATTTGGCGTCGCGGAGCACTGAGCCGCCTTGTAACCTAACCTAACCTAACCTTTTTTTTTTTTTTACGGGGGGAAATCCTCATGGATGTCCCCAAGTCCGCCGCCCCTGGACCCAGTTAGGGGGGCCGGAAGAGGGCAGCATACGCCCTCCTCCGACGCCCGGTGCGCCTGCTGCGGGCGGGGTCAGAGGTCGAGATCTCTCTTTCCCTTTCCGCAGCCTCCTTCTGCGAGATAACTGTTTCGCAGAAGGAGACCACCGCGTCCCAGGACTCCTCGCCGCCGACCATAGATTGGACTACGGCCGGTAGTAAGAGGTCACTGCCCACCACAGAGATGAGGTCACGGCGCGGCTCCTCCCAAGCGGCACACTCTGCCAGCGTATGCCGCGCCGTGTCCTCCCGACAGTCGACGCAGTGGTGACACCGAGCGTCCGGCTCCCTGCCTATGCGACACAGGAACTTCCCGAAGCAGCCATGCTCCGAAAGGACCTGTGTCGCACGAAACGTCAGGGAGCCGTGCCTTCTCCCGAGCCAAAGGTCGAGCACTGGCCGGATGGCCTCGATAGTGACGAGGCCGGTGGAAGGGCGTGAAAGCCTGTCCCGCCATTCCGCCACCAGGACCTCGCGCAGCTGCGACCGACGCAGCTCGATGTGTCGCTGCATCAGTCGCTCGCCGCGCGCCCGCGCGTCCTCGCGCCACCGATACAGTGACGCGAGTACCTTCGCCTCCAGGTCCCATGGCGGAGATCCGGCCAGTGCGCAAGCCGCCTCGTAGGAGATCGTGCGATAACCCCTGATGACTCTGACGGCCATCACCCTCTGCGGCCTCCGCAGAACAGTGATAGTGCTGGCCGTCAGGTCAGCCGCCCAGATCGGGGCCCCGTAAAGGGCCATCGATCGCACGATCCCCACGTACAACCGCCTGCAGGCGGTGCTCGGGTCCCCCAGATTGGGAAGCAGCGTTGACAACGCCCCAGCCGCACCCAACAACTTGGGCGCCAGCCGCCGGAAGTGGGGGCCGAAATCCCACCGGCTGTCGAGCACCAATCCCAGGTACTTCATGGTGGACTCGACAGCGATTCATACCCCCCCGACCACATTCGGACCCCCCCGACCACAACCTAACCTAACCTAACCTTACCTACTGCCAACTGTCTACCAGGCAGAACTCCTGGCCATATGCGAAGCCACGCGCCATATCCTGCGACGCAGAGAGGGAACCTTCGGCATCTATAGTGACTCGATGGCGGCACTGCAGACAGTCACAAACCAGGGTTCCCTCCATGCTCTGGCAGTGGAGGCGAGAGCGAACCTCAATGTGGCTCTATCCCAGAGCAAAGTTGTTTCTTTGTTCTGGATAAAGGCACACGCTGGACTGGACGGGAACGAACGCGCGGACCACCTCGCTAAGGAGGCGGCACTGCGCAGCAAGAAGAGACCGGACTACGACCGCTGCCCGGTATCATTCGTCAAGCGGCAGATCCGTATGGGGTCGCTTGACGAATGGAACCGGAGGTATAGAACTGGAACAACAGCCTCAGTAACCAAGATTTTCCTCCCAGACGCCGTCGACGCTTACAAAACTGTGAGCAAACTAAGGCCAACCGGGGTAGTGACCCAATTCCTAACGGGGCACGGTGGGTTCTCCGAATACTTGCATCGCTTCAAGTGTAAGGAGAACCCATCGTGCATCTGTGAGCCAGGTGTGCTGGAGTCTGTTCCGCATATCCTGTTCGAGTGTCCTGTGTTCGAAAGGGAGAGGATGGACATCGAGCAGGAGCTGCGGACCAGACTAAGCCAAGACAGCACGGGAGCCCTTTTTAGAAATGGGAAGAGGAGAGAGACAACAAATAAAGACTTGACCTAAAGGTCCTTGTTACCAGGTCAATAAAAAAAAAAAAAAAAAAAAACAAACTGACATTTGTTTGTCAATAACAGCTGAGTTGTTTTTTTTTTTCGATTTTACAGCAATGCAGATCTTTGCGCGTAGTTTGAAGTCATCTACGATTTTAGTAATGTAGTGTTGATTTACATTTATGTTCGTTCTACTTATAGTTAACAAGTTGTGTATAATGGCATAACCCGCGCGTTAGCTAAGACTGCAGCATGAATGGGACCGCGGCGGCGCCATGGAGCTGGAGCCGGGAAGCAGGCGCGCGGGCTTGGCGCAGCGCCCGGCGGCGCTGGCTTCTGGGCGGCGTGCTGGCTGCGCTGCTGGCGGCCGTGCTGGCGCCGCGGCTGGGCGCGCCCGGAGGCAACTACCGCATGCTCAGTGCTCAGTGCTCACTAGCTAGACATCATACACCGCATTGCACCTCATGTAATTACATACATTTTATTATTTCTTCTGGTACTACTTAGTAACATGCTGTCTGCTTGTATATTGTGGTACTGTCTCAGCAGGTTCACCCGAGCCCAACATTCTAAGAACTACTTTAGTTCTCATTCGTAAGGACCGGCGGGCAGGCAGCAGTTGTTGTGCATCCTACATGGTGTGGACAGTGTGAGGCATCTGATCTTAGTATAATCTAGTCAGGTGTTGGTGCAGCAGAGCAAGCACATGATAAGCACCCATTGTGAGGCTTGTTATGCTTTACAAGCTGCAAACTCAATTACATACACTCATTTGTTTTATTTAGAATTAGTAATCATATCTTCGGCCACCCTACACACTATGATATGGTGGTGGTGACACCATTCAGTGGGGTGCACAAGCATACTTAGTTTTTGTCCCTGAGCAAAGCATGTACCTAACTAAAGTTCTTTGACTACCCTGAAACATTCAAAGACAATTTATAATTTTATTACTTACTAAATATGAATATAACTTTGTTACTATTTTTATTATTCCAGTAGTTGCATCTTGAATCCTGATATTTCAGGACAGAGTCAAAAATCATGACACAGCATAAAGCAAATAAATCTAGAGATAGTTCACGGCTTGGTAGCACTGCGGACGGGTGCAGACAGGCAGCCACTTGGCTCCCAACATTGTGTCTGCTATACAGAAGCTCCTGCAGGTAGGTAAGATCATTTTGATAGCCACTACTTTCAATCATTTATTTTTCATTGATTTGTAGATCTATATTTATTAAATCTTTTATTTCTTTATTGTAAACATTGAAAAATATTAAATACTATTATTTGAATTCATATTTTGTCCCAGACTATTTACACAATGAAAGCTGTCATGCATCAAGCTGGAGGCGACTGGCAGCTGCTGACTTCCAGACTAATTTGGATGAACCCACCAACTGAATACAAATTATGTGCTCAAAACATTGCAATCAATTGGCATTTTGGAGTTTTGGACCACATAATAGTATAGTCTGTAGCTATGCTATTGTACTCTTTCTATTTACCCGTTGGTGTGTACAAAGTCGCAGCTCGTAGACAGCTGACATGTGTGTGTGCAGGAGGACTGCGCGCCGAGTACTCGTCGTGGGCGCTGGTGTCGTACGTGCACTTCAGCGCGGGGCGGCGCGCGCGCGGGGAGGGCGGCGCGCGGTGCGGCGGCGCGCGCGTCACCGCCGCCTGCGTGGCGCACGCGCACCTCGTGTCGCCCGCGCTCACCGCCGCGCTGCTCACCGCGCTCACCGACGGCGTCGACTACCGCATCGTGAAGGGGTGAGTGCCGAGGGCGCCGCATCGCCGCGTGTGAAGCGAGTCTACCTGCGTGACGTGTGGTTTGTCGCAGCGTGATGCTGTGGTCGCTGGGCGGCGGGTGCGCGTGGCTACCGCTGGCGCTGTGCGCGGGGGGCGAGGAGCGCGCGGCGCCGGGCGGCTGTGCGCTGGTGTACTTCGCCTCGCTGCTCGCCACGCCGCTGCACACCGCGCTGCTCGTGAGCGTCCCATTCTTAGAAACGGCGTCTTCTTAGAAATGGTACAGCTGAGTGCTATTGACGCCATTTTTAGGGTTCCGCAGCAAAATGGCAAAAAACGGAACCCTTATGGATTCGTCATGTCTATCTGTCTGTCCGTCCGTATGTCACAGCCGTTTTAATCGGAGACTATTAAAGTTACATAACTGAAAATAAATTTGTAGGTAGGTGCAACCTATTAACCGCTATTCAATAATGCTGTAATATTTTGGAAAAAATAATTTAACGGTGGCACTTCATGCATGTAACTGAGATTTGAAAAAATAAATTCCAACAAACAATCGTGTGGTTATCATTGGATAGCTCTTTCAAAATGAAATAGAGGTTTCTAAAAAAGTTATTTATTTAAGGCAATAGTTTTGAGATAATTATGTGCCTCCGAATTCGTAAAAAACTGAAAGTTTAAACTATGGAGTTGAAAACTTTAAAAAAAATTGAGCAAATAGAACTTTACAGACACTTCCAACGAAAATTGAATCAGAATCAGAATTTTATTAGCTCCAAATGTAGGTACAGTATAAGATGGACATAATTATATGAGATCAGCTACATTTTACCTTACGGCGTGCAAATTATTACAATAATTGATAAAATATTAAAATTTAAAATGTCAGCAATTAAAATCAGATATAGATTGATTGATTGATTTAGATTGGTTTGGCGTTCTGGCGTGCGGTCAGAGCAGCTAGTGCGGCGACTAACACATAACTCGTGTACGTGCGCAGTGCGGGCGCGCCACGCTGCCGGCGCTGGCGGGCGTGTTGGTGACGCTGTGCACGGCGGCGGCGCCGTTCGCGGCGGGCGCGTGGCTGCCGCTGGCCGCGCGGCCCGGCCCCGGCGCGGCGCGCGGCGTGCGGCTGGCGGCGCTGGCGCTGCTGTACTGCGAGTGCTGCGAGCGGCTGTGCGACGCAGAGGCCATCCTCTACCTCAGCGACGTGCTGGTGGCGTTCGCTCTGGGTGAGTTAAGGCCCCGAGGTTTAGTTATTTACTTCGGTGTGAGGTCGGCGACTACTGGCTGAGTTTCTGTCCTGGCTGGCGCCTCACCCCACCCCTGCGCTTGCGTGACAGAGGCGTGCTGCGTGCTGGTGTCGGCGGCGTGGTGCGTGCTGTACGCGCGCGCCGGCGTGCTGTCGCGCGGGGAGGCGCGCCTCGTGGCGATGTGCGCGCTGCCGCGCTCGCTGGACACGCGTGAGTGTCATTGCGGGTGCGAGCTAGTGGACTAGTGGTACTACGAATGCAGCGAGTGACGGTTGTGGAGTGTGCAGGCTGGTCGATGTCGTGCGCGGCGCGCGGCATGTGCCGGCTGCCGGGCGTGTTCGTGGCGCCCACGCAGGCGCTGCTGCTGGCGGCGCTGGCGCCCGCCGACGACGACCAAGTGCTGCCGCGCGACCCCGCCGCGCTGCTCGGCGACGCCTAGTGAAGCGCACCGCTAACACTTGCATGCCACTCGAACATTTCGGTACAACTCAGTCTATGCCACCGTTCGATCGTTAAGAGTGCGGCACGTTCGTGACAAAACTCAATCGGACGTATGCTGTTGCGACCACTCAATTGCTTATATATTATGATTTCTAGACCGGTAAGGACATGATTCCGTAACTGAGGCCTTAGAACAGCCTTCTGTAGTGCTGTTTGCTCGAATAACTAAGTAGATACGTTTAAGGTAAGTAAGCTACGAACTGATGGACGAGCGAGGAGACTTGCCCCGGGCAGCCGCGGTCCGCTGCGGGAGCGGCCGCGCGCAGACGCACGCGTCCGCGGTGCGGCGGGTGGCGCTCGTCCACGCAGTGCGCGTGATAGGTAGCGGACAGAGCTGGTAGGAACACGGCATGCCTTCTTCGACACTCATGGGAACAGTAAGCAATTAATATGTAGAGAGGCAGAGCCTATTATTAAATATCTATCTTTATCATTAATTAGAAATTAAACGTAGAACCTGATACAACGACGTCTAACTACTACCGTAACTACTATCGTAGCTATCTAATCTTAAAATGGTAACATTCGTGCACGTGTTTTCGTGGGAAATGTGCAGACCGCCTGCGCAGAAGCATCTATGAAATAATAATTATATTGTTTATTTATAAAACGGCACTTATACAATAAAATATCTTACAATTTTAAAGAACACGGTAGCTTATATGCCCGGATTAGGTTGAACCTGTGCTTCAGGCTAAATAGTGCTTATACTAACTTAAAATGAACAAATGGAGCTACGCCGCCATGAACTAAGAGAAGGTGGGCAAACGTCGTATCAGTAGCCGTAAGCGATATAAAAGGATAAAAAGGTCTTATCAATAAATAATATATACAAACAGCAAAGTTATTAGCGTTTTATTTATATCCCAAAATTTCACTCAATTTATGGAGTTATTGTACAGGCTATTGATATTAATGAAAAACAATGGAAACACACTGCATGTAGCATCTTGTGGGTGCAATTGTTATGACTCATTGATTCATTTATGAATTTACCAATTTTGATGAATTTTCGTGGACAATTTTGGGATTTTGACTGATCATATTTGTCTAGTCAAAAGTAAAACAAAATTTTACTTTTGACTAGACAAATATGAGCCAACTGTCACACCCGGTCCCGGTGTTATAATATTAAACGTAGAGAACCTATTCTCCAATATTCTTTAGCGGCAGAGTATTATCGTACTTCTAAACTGAAGGTTTAGATGGTAGTGTTGTTTTTAAATTAAAAAAAAAAAATTAATTAACTTATTTAATATGCTCTACCAGTAGCAAAAATCTTTCCCAAATAAAACCATACTGCCAGGAAACCTGTTCTGCCTGCAATACTTCCTGCAATCCGGGCATCCCCCCCAATCTTTCATACGTCTTAAACATACATTCCCAATCATTCCTCTCATCCATCTTGTAGCAACCTGCATCCATTTCGCAGGAGGCCACCTCTTTCAGTTCCCCCGAATTCCGTCTGTATACCAGTGGAACTCTGCATTGTTTTTCTAAATTAAACGATCCGCCTGGTAAAAATATGTTCAGCGAGCTGATACATAATAATTTTTAGGGATTGATTCGACACCGTAGGACTTAGGCAATCCCTATTTATTTGAGCACTGCGCTAACTGGTTGAGAAGGTCTCTGAGTTATTCAATTTAAACGAATATTTGCTCGTGAAATAGTTTATTCCAGATTTCCCCAAGGAGAACCTTCCGACCGGGCTAGTGCGCAGTAACTGCCCGCCGTTCATACGTCTCGCTCACATATGCATTTTGCTTACCTTGCATTCTGACGTGCACGCTTACATGTGTCCCTACACTACTTCCCCCCAAAAATTTTGCAAAAAAATTCTTCTTAATAACTAGTAATACAAATATTTCTTAACTATTTTATTACACAATCAATTACCGTATTACAATTAGCGCTTATGGTAGCCCGTATAGCTTACTGCGATAAACACTGCACTTGTCGCTATCGCGCGGTGGTGCGATCATATTACGCATAACTGGCTGTGGGTGGTTGCTGCGGGACTGTGGGCGCATCTATACGCCCCGGCAATGTTGTCACCCCACCGGATACACCGTTTATTTGTTTACGTACCCACTTCTTCATGCGATGACGACCCTGGCGCCATAAGACCAGCACCACAATGAGGAATACTGCGGTTGCCATTATTGCAAAACCTGTCTCGTATTTAGTGACTTGCGATGTTGATGCGCTATTTTGCGCTATGACGACTTCTTCCTTACTATAAGCCTTGCCCATGTTGGGTGCGCTTATTTACTGATTGGTCGCACTGAATTTTGGAAGAGTGGTTGAGTGAATATTGCAGTATGCTAGAGTGAGCGTTCTAATAATAATATGTATCAGCAAATACAAAGTTCACTGGTTATTATTTGATTACTATTCTAAATAAGCGCGGTGATGACTGTGCATAAATTATATACTAGTCATTTTACAGGATGCGGTCGTCTATTTTTCAAGCGCCGACTTAAAAATATGCATAAGGCACATGATAATATTACATTGATTAAGGGTAGTTGCCGTGACTTCCACTCTGCAATAAATTAATGACACCATGTAGGCCTTAGGCAATCCCTATTTATTTGAGCACTGCGCTAACTGGTTGAGAAGGTCTCTGAGTTATTCAATTTAAACGAATATTTGCTCGTGAAATAGTTTATTCCAGATTTCCCCAAGGAGAACCTTCCGACCGGGCTAGTGCGCAGTAACTGCCCGCCGTTCATACGTCTCGCTCACATATGCATTTTGCTTACCTTGCATTCTGACGTGCACGCTTACATGTGTCCCTACAAATTTGAAACAATAATTGTCCATTCCACTCACCAGGCAGGACGTATTCAACTTTCCCAGTAGTTAAACTCCTGGAAAAACAAATTGGCGAAAGGCTTATTTAAAGAAGTTTGTTTAAACTAAAACGCCAGCAGATAGTTACTGACGATGTAAATTCTGCCCTTGCAACTGTAGTTAACTGGTTTAATGCTAATAATCTTTTACTAAACGAGAAAAAGACAAAATGTATAAAGTTTACCTTACCTCATGTGCGACAAGTGAACACTGTTGTATCGATAAAGGGTGAAGAGTTGAAACCCGAAGATACCACAGTGTTCTTAGGCATTACTTTAGATGCGAAGCTGCAGTGGGGCCCCCATATAGACAAACTGTCAAAAAAGCTCAGTTCTGCAGCATATGCTGTTAGGAAAATTCGTGGCTTAACTGATTTAGAGACGGCCCGTTTAGTATACTTTAGCTACTTTCATAGTGTGATGTCATATGGCATTCTGCTGTGGGGAAATGCCGCCGATATTCAGACAATATTTGTCTTACAAAAAAGGGCTATTCGTGCAATTTATAAATTAAGTCCCAGACAGTCCCTCAGAGACAAATTTAAAGAGATTAATATTATGACTGTGCCTTCCCAGTATATCTATGAAAACCTCTTGTATGCACATAAAAATATTAATCTGTTTAAAAAATACAGTGATATCCATAACATAAATACTAGGAACAAACACAATTATGTCGTTCCTAAAACCAGGCTCAAAAAAATAGGCGGTTCGTTTCGATGCCAATGTATACATTTTTATAATAAACTTCCTAGCCCTATTCAAGAACTAAGCAGAAATAAATTCAAATCTATACTAGTATTATAAAGCAGAAGAGTTTGTTTGTTTGTTTGTTTGTTTGTTTGAACGCGCTAATCTCAGGAACTACTGGTCCGATTTGAAAAAATCTTAGTGTTAGATAGCCCATTTATCGAGGAAGGCTATAGGCTATATTTTATCCCCATATTCCCACGGGAACGGGAACTACGCGGGTGAAACCGCGAGGCGCTGCTAGTCATTTATAAAACGTAAGCTATGCCAGAAAGCTTTTTATACAGTTAAAGATTATCTTGAGGACAAGAAGGCTTGGGATTGAGCTGCTTCAGTTTTGTACACGGCCCAATGTTTTAATGTTTTTCTGTTTTGTTCTCTTTTGTGCGCTTTTTGTTTCTTTATACAGTTTGACATTTTCATTTATTTTTGACATGAATGTTTACTTTTTAAAGTATTCTTTTTATTTTATTACAATTTTTTTATTTTGACATGAATACTTACTTTGTAAAGTAGGTATCATATTTTTTTTTTTTTTTTATTTTATTTTATTTTATTCAAAAGGAACAGTAAACAGCTACAATATACAGTATAAAGAAAAGAGATATACAAAACATTTGAACAATATTGCAGCCCACAACACTGTTCACAGGTTAACTGTGGAATATAGTATAGAAATTAAACTATAAGGTAATAAATACATAATAATATTAAAAACTAAGCTTAACTAAACCTACCTAACTATCATGTTTATCTATATGTATACATCAATCAATAGAGCTCCTTGAGTATAAGACCTTTGAACATACTGGGAGAACATGCAAAAATATCGATATGCTCAAAAGTACCGTTGTAGGTATCAATCATTCTGCGAACAGGTGAGCGCAAACCAGTGTTAGACTGGCAGGTACGCGTGGAAAATAGTCTGCCAGCGCGCACTTTACGCTTGTACACTGTTCTAGGGACAACATAGCATAACGTGTTATTTAACTCAATGCAATCAAATCTATTACTAACAATGTTATAAAGATTCATGGCTTCTAGGTACTTACGTCTACTTTCAAGTGTTGTGAGTTTGTACTTATTTAGTAAATCCTGATATGGCAAGTAATACCCGAAGCATCTAAAATGCATAGCACGTAAGAATTTCTTTTGAACACCCTCAATCGCGTCAATGTATTTTTTATAATAAGGACTCCAAACGGACACGGCATACTCCAGTTGCGAGCGTACGAGAGACTTATATAGGCAAATATATGAAGAAGGTTTCTTAAAGTCTAATGTTGACCGCATAACAAATCCATACAGTTGATACGCTTTAGTAACTATTTTGGAGATATGCAAGTCTAAGCAAAGCTTGGAGTCAAGGATGATGCCGAGATCACGGACAGAGTCCACTTTTGCTAGGGGAACATCGCATAGAGTGTATGTATGTGTTATTATTTTTTTATTTTTAGTGAAATTTAGAAAATTACATTTAGGTAAACTAAGCTGCAACTTATTTCTACGACAGTAGTCTAATAATCTGTCCAAGTCTTGTTGTAACAAAAGGCAGTCATTTACATCGCGTATTGTTCTGTATACCTTAAGATCGTCGGCATATAAGAGGAATTTGGTATTAAGAAAACACTGGCTGATGTCGTTTATATACAAAACAAATAAAAGGGGACCAAGAATAGAGCCTTGTGGCACACCAGAGGTGACCTGCGCAATGCAAGAAGAATGACCATTAACCACAACTCTCTGACAACGGTTAGTGATGTAGGAAGCAAACCACCTCAGTAAGTTTCCACGGATTCCATTATAAGCTAATTTATTGAGTAATATTACATGATCTACTTTATCGAAAGCCTTGCAGAAGTCTGTATACACTGCGTCCACCTGTACACGGCTGTCAACATTATCAAATAAAAAGCTCGTGAACAGCAAGAGATTAGTGATTGTGGACCGCCGTTTAACAAAACCGTGCTGTTGTTGAACAATAATATTATGCAGAATGGGATATAATTCATTATGCACTAACCTCTCAAAGAGCTTCGACAAGGCAGACAAAATGGAGATAGGACGATAGTGTTCAACACTGCGTCTTGATCCGCCTTTGTGGACAGGCACAATAAAGGCATCTTTCCACCGTTTGGGCACCACACCTTCCGACATGCATTTATTATATATAACAAAAAGAGGCTTGCAGATAGAAACGGCGACATTTTTCAAAAATTTATTATTTTATATCAATATCTCATTTTGACATGAATACTTACTTTGTAAAGTATCATATTTTTTTATTTTACATTTTAATTTTATTCCCTATTGTGAATGTGAGGACTATATGGGTTATTATTAGCTTTTTCCTCTTCAAGTATATTTTTTTTTAACGTTGTCTGGCTGTTTGAGTATTTTTGTGGCCTACCCAAATGTCCTTTCATTGGCATTGTTCGTCGAGTTGTTGAGCTCCTTATTGATTCTAAGTTGAGCTAATCGACTCTGACCAAGGCTTGCACTGACTGGACAGGTCCACTCAAAACGGTGTGGTTCCTTCTTAAAAAGACCACTTCAGACACTGATCTGCATGGTCCTCATATAACGTATTGTGAATATGGGGACCATTTAGATCGCTACGTCAGGGGTTCATTCATGTTAGTCTGGCGGTTTGAGTTCTTTAGGTGGCCTACCCAAATGTCCTTACTTTGGTATTGTTCGTCAAATCGTTGAGCTCCTTAAAGTTCTAAGTTTGAGCTATACGATAACTGACAAATGCTTGCACTGTTTGGACAGGTCCACTCAAATCTGTGTGGTACTTTCCTCAAAAGACTACTTCAGACACCAACCTACATGGTTCTCATATGATTTGACCAGTACAATTGTATGGACTTCAAAAGAGACCTTGACCTCTGAGTTTGTTTCGGTGTTTCTTCTCAGGGTAGTCAGCTAGGAAACACCGGCCTCATCTAGTTTTATAACGGCCAAAAAAAAAAAGATTGACGTGTAAAAGTGTTTTTACAACGTTTCTTTAGATTTGAAGTCTTTTTAGATTTCCTCTTTTCCGCTCTATATTTCTTCCCTTCATTTTTAGATCGACCGACCATAAGTATACCATAAGTTTTTATCTCAGTGTTATTCGCCGCAAACAGCTTATAAGAACACTCACGATTAACTTTATTACCTCTCACTTTACCCACTGGTATCACCGATACATTCGCTCCTGTGTCCACTAGATACACGATACCACTTCTAAAATCTCACACGCAGAGTCGGTGGTTTTCCGCGGTACACTCTCCCACCGATGATGACTGTCCGACCTTCTCTAGTTTCCCGCACGCTGCTGCTTCTTGGACCAATTACACGGAGACTCGCACGCGCGCACTATCCCGGTAACGGAAATGGTGCCTGCATAGCCAGTCTGGGGAGCTCGGTGTGCGGCGCGACCTTGACTCCTCCTTGCTCCTGGCCCTGTAGCGCCCCTGCTGCCAAAGCCGTCCTCCCCGGTCTTGTCTCGGGTTTCCATCTCGCTTCCTGATGTCATTTATTTCTCCTCGCAACTCCTTCATTTCCAGGGATAGTGCGCTGAGGTGCTTGACCAAGTCCGTCTTCGTGTCGCATGTCAAATCCGATGTGCTCGGTGCTATTGACGCGACCTCACCGGTGCCTATATATATCACTCTATCTGCCATTGCAGCGAGGTCCTCCATTTTCGTGTCTCCGGTCACTGCCAGGACCGCCCGCACGCCCGGGGGTAAACGATTTAACCACAACCTCCTCAGTGGCTCATCCGTCATGTTACAATTGCTGGCTAGGGCCGTATATATAGCTGCGACGGTCTCTGTGTTCCTAGGTCCATCTCTCCAATTAGCCTCTGGAATTGTTTGTCTGCGCTTTCTTCATATATCGCCAGCAATCGCTTTTTTAATGCTGCGTACTTGCCTGACTCTGGCGAGGCTTCGATTATATCGGTAACTTGCCGCACTGTGTCTTGGGTCAATCTGGCGATTGCTATATCATACAACTGCGCGTCAACTTGCTTCTGTGGTGCCATAATAGCCTCGAACTGACAGAACCATGATCTAGGTAAATCTGTCAAAAAATCTGCCTGTATAGATGCTGCTGCTACTTCGGTGGCGGCTGCCTGGGCGGCCGCGGCTATTCCGGCGTTTTCTATTCCGGCATTAATATATTCCTAGTTTCAAGACTATAATTATGTTACACTTGCACCCACGCGGTATTCTGAAGCGTCCTTGCCACGTCGCCACTGTGAGTCGCTTACGGCGCAAAACACAAAAACTCTCGTCTTTTAAAGGGTGAGGCAAGGATTCTTCGTAGACAATAAAACTCTGTACTCCAACTGGGATGATCAGTGAACGAATGACTGAATGAATTTTTATTTTCGAAAACTTTTCTTATATACATTATCCACGATGCTGTTACAAACGCTCGACCAATAATGACGCGCCGCAGGGCGAGCCGCGCGCGGGGCGCTGGGCGCTATGTCTGTATGTGTATGTAAATAGGAGTGGCGCATAAAGCGCGGTCCTTCCCCGACAAGAGTCAGGCGGTACTATTCTCGAGACCGAGGCTCAAACCCCGTCCTCCCAATCCGATCACCATGTACGGCAAGTCAATCCCTTGGGAGTAGCGAGCCAAATACTTGGGGGTCATACTAAACAACCACCTCACCTTCGCTGAGCACATAAGGCAGGTCCGATCGCGCGCCGCCTTCGCTCTAGGTATGTAGGCTTCACTTTCTACTGACCGCCAGCAGCAAATTGTCACTCAGGTGCAAATTGCGGCTCTTCACCGCGGTCATCCGCCCCATCATGACGTACGCTTGCGCGGTCTTTGCAAACGCAAAGCCTCGTCATCTCCACAGGATGCAGACGCTCCAAAACCGATTCCTCCGAAAAATCACGGGTGCCCCCTTCTATGTCCGCAATGAGGCCCTACACGTACACCTCAAACTGCCAACCATACAGCAGTTCCTGAAGCGCATTACCAAGCGTTTCTTCGACACTGCTGTCAACCATCGAAACCCCCTTGTCGTTTCGGCCGCCCGATATAATCCCTGCCGCATATCCAAAGTCCGCCGACCGCAGCACACCCTTGTTATTCCGGAGGACTCCACAACCCTCCTCCAGGAGAGTCGTAGAGAGACCAGCACTTTACACAAACCACGACCGCCGTCCTTCCGCCCTCGCCGCCGAGACCCGCCGCGATCTCCCCGTCAATGTCCACCCCGTCCCTTGCTCGAGCCAGCCCGTGCCGCTGAGCCTGTAGTTCTAAATACGCCCCTAAATAATAATCCTTGTTCGATCCAGCCCGTCCCTAGCTGCTCCCTCCCCAACGACGCCCTAAGCCACAGATAATATAATACTACTTAGGTAATGACAAGACAAATTGAGTAAAGCGCCGTCTACTGCAAAGAATTCTAAATAAACAGCATGACAGTCTTCTACTTTCAACTACTTCTAAAATTCTATAAGTTCGAATTGAAGTAAAAGGCTTAATTTATAGTTTTTGTTGAAAGTACGCGATTTATGAGTTTAAATAGCTAAATCAACATTAAACTGTAATCATTTCAAAATATCAAACAAGACATTTCTGATAGGATCTTTAATAAAATAACCATTTAGGTACCAAGTCACACCACACATAAATATATTCACAGAAAATAATATGTAACGTACATTTTTTAAGGTACATAATTCTAGTACATAAAAAAAACAAACATAATATAGACTTATCTCGAGTTTGCAGCAGAATGGTGAGGTGTGTACTGTCCCGTGTTCGCCGAGCAAAAAGGGTCGAGCCACAGTGCGGCAACCATTTAGATAGGCGTAACCCCACTTCTCAGCGATCATATGATGTCAATTGAATTACCATAGTCTATATTTTAAAATAATATTGTCTTAAAAATCAAGGTATATATGCCTTTAGCATATTCCAAAATATGTAAAATGCTCATATTTAATAATAACTATAGAATTACATTACACTATTTAATTAAAACAATGACACTGTATATATAATATTCTAACAAGCGCATGGATCGCTTTAATTCGTCATTAACATTTAACTCGACAAAACCGGGGGTAGCTGAATATTTCTTTTGAGCATCCGAAAATCTAAAGGCATACCAAATCAACCAAATGCTGCAGCTCCATTATTTTTTTAAGAAATTCCTCATTCGACTTAGGGTAAATTGGATCTTTTATTGTTGTACCGACTTCCGACAAAATCTGAAGTTTGTTATTTTCGGGTCGTCGTAGGTTTAACTCGTTATTTGTAACAGTTGTATTATTTTTAGAACGAGAATTCATATTTTCAACATCGGAATTTTTCGATATTAGGTTTGTCAAATATGCTACTTGTTGTGATAAGAACTCAAAATGTGCAAAACTCACGGTTTGAGAGTCCTTTCTCCATCTGATCTACGTTTCGCAGGGCACCCAGCCCTGCGAAACGTGCACTACTAGTAGAAGAATCACTATCGCTATTTTTTGCACTTGGTATTGGGGAACGAACACGTTTACGCGATAATGAGTGGTCATTAACACTTCCCGGGTCTAAATTACGGTTAGATTTTTACATAATAACAACAGAGAGGTCAAATAAGATTCACGAATTTAAAACTGAAATAGTTTTAACACCAAACTATTAAATGAATTAGTTAGGACTTTTTCGCGAAGTTTAAATAACGCTACCAACTGAACGGCACAAAAAACGACACAATAATGACGGCAAAACGGGCCATCACCCGATGCGCGCTTAAAATACTTAGTACCAACGGAAAATAAAGAGGGCGCCACCAACAGAGAGGCAAAGGAAACGCTGACAACAGGCTGAAAGACAGGTACTTGACTCAAGATGGATTCCGGATATTGATACAAAACAAATAATAATTTGTTTTTTTTTTATTTCTACCCCTCCCTTATCCTCCATTCCGCGAACTTAAAAACGCTCCTTCGTATGAATGGTGCCACAATTTTCCAAAACGATTATTTTTACGACTCAAAAGATTTGGAGAAGTTCTGGCTAAATAATACAGGGCTCGATGTTCTAGGTTAAGCAACGCTTGTAGAAGTCGGTGTGTGGATGGGTGACCGTCTGAACACGTTAAGCCGTTGATCCCAGCTTTCATTTGAAAATCTTTGGCAGACTAGACGTTACGGATGGTACCGTATTACTTAGTTATAGTGAGTAAAATACTGGTATTCAGCTGAATCTGGGTTGACTGGAAGCCGACCACAATATATTTTTAAAAAGGCTAAGCAGATGATGAAGATTTATTGTTAGAGCACAGATAGACACCCTATATAATTCAGTACCGTTGGGCACTTTTGTCATAGTATAAAGAGGGGAAGTAGGTTATCTCCGGCCTAATTCGCGATATAATTGCCTACTGTCTTAGGGTTGTCACTTTAACACATCTCTGTATAACTAATTCAGTGCTAATTCAGTGATCATCTATACTAATATTATAAAGCTGAAGAGTTTGTTTGTTTGGTTGTTTGTTTGTTTGTTTGTTTGTTTGTTTGTTTGAACGCGCTAATCTCAAGAACTACTGGTTCGAATTGAAAAATTCTTTTTGGGTTGAATAGACCATTTATCGAGGAAGGCTTTAGGCTATATATCATCACGCTTAAGCCAATAGGAGCGGAGCAACGATAAAGAATGTTTTAAAATCGGGGATTCCACGGGGACGAAGTCGCGGGCAGCAGCTAGTTAGTCAATAAAGTAAGTAAGTTCAACAATGGTTTGATTTTACAACTGTAAGTACTTACCTACTTAGTTACTATACCTACAATACTGAGAAATCGGCATAACTAAACGTAAACAAAGCAATAGCGGCAAATCAATTGATAGATCAAAAGTACCTACCTAATATATTCTAGTAGAAAATTAGGCCTACCTACCTACTTTCTCTGTCTGATAGAAAACTAATAAAATAAGTACGTAGGTATCTCATCATCAAGTAAAAATTATATGCTAGAATAAGTGACTAGCTTACCTTTCCTGTTCATTAGGTAATCTGAACAGAGATAATTCTGGAATCGATGAATTATTGAGACACCCAAACCATAGACTACCATTTATATACTAGAGACCCAAACACACAGCAATACGTTCTCCTGCGACTGTCAAAAATTTTTATTTATTTAGCGGTGACGCGCGAACCTCGTGCAGTGTTAGCCCCGACTGACGCACTGAGAAACGGGTCGAGACTTGTTAAAGTGTGCGTGCGTCGACGCATAGATACTATGGGGCACACATACAAGCCGCGCGCGGTGCGTTTGTATGAAGATAACCTACTTCCCCTGTTTATACCATGCTTTTGTCTTGTCTTAGAAGTCCCGCCAAGCGGCTTGGCGGGACTTACGATGAACTTGTGGCTTCGCCCAAGCCACAAGTTCATCGTAGGTATTGTTAGTCACATTTTTGCACAGAACATATATACCCCAGGGGAAGAATAACGACTCCATACAAATTTTATGAGGAAAATTTTCCTTACCAACCAGCGCCATCTATGTTTTGCCCACCAAAACATTGCAGTAGAATCCAGGGCGGGAATTTCAAAGCACCACTGTACTATACAGATTCTTTGTACCTATTGCATTTTATGCACAAGTACAGTGCGCTTCTCGATAGTTTCTTTCAAGATGAGAATTATTGCTCAGCAGTAATTGACATCTGAACAAAACTACTATCGAGAAACACAATGTACTTGTGCATAAAATGTTAAAAAATAATATCTAAGGAGCAGTTTAGTAAAACAAACGTTTTTATTTAAATTATTTATTATTTTATGCTAATATGACTCATTTTACATGAACATATGTGTCATTTGGGACAAAACAAGTTCACAAATCACAATTATGTTTAGGTACTAATAGTTCAACTAAGAACGAGAGTTGCTGACATCATACACCTCTTATTAACACTAGCAAGCTTTAAAAAAAACTATTACCATATGAAAATAACTATAGGAAGATCATAAAGTTAATATACACTATTTAAAAAATGCACAAAGTATTTTATTGATAAACATAAGTGATAATTGACAGATGGAGATCATTGGCACTCGCTTCTCTAAAACACAAATATAACATAATATTCTAAAACACATAAAATGAAAATACAGAAAGCATCTTTCACTATAATATCGAGTATGGATTGGACAGGTCTATTTCACATCAAAAACTATACAAAATCAAGAAATTTTACACTGTATAAATGTATCATATTATTTTATACACATATCTTCAGTTATATGAAATAATAATGTAATAAAAGAAACGGTTAGGAAGATAGATAGGTACTTATTTCATTAGTTGAAGGGATACAGATCTAACAATTTAGCTTCACTATCGTCCGATAGTAAAACAAGGTGTAAAATAAAAAATAAATCCTTATCAGCCTATTATCTTCCTACTGCTGAGAGGAGGCATGAGTGAGCGTGATCCACGCCTCCCCTCTCAGTTAGAGATGGTCTGTAAACCAACAAGCGGGCCCATTGCCGGTAAATCTGCACTAAAAAGTGAACATAACCAATTCATATTATAATCACTTATTGTCTTGACTTACCACCTGACGAATAAATAAATGCATAATGGTTCCTTTTATGACGTAGAAATCCACTAAGATTTTTGGAAATTCACACGCATTCATCACACTCTTGTAAAGGATTAAGGAAGGATGGACCAGCAACAGGTTCAAATATGGCAGGTTGATCGGGCAGCTTAGAAATTGTTGTATCCTGAAAATAAAAGTTAAACTTATTTTAAATTCAAATCCTTCTGATCCTACTTCCTACTAATACATATTACAAACATTGAGTTTGTTTGGATGTATGGATGTTTGTTACTCTTTCATGCAAAAAGCACTGGAATTGGAATTTTGTATGTACACAAATAGTCCATAACCTGGATTAACAAATGGGATAATTTTTATCAAAATTCATTTGCAGAAGTACTGCTCTGGTATTGTATTATAGTAAAAAAGGACTTGTTGATATGATTAATAACATGTGATAAAGAGCAAAAGTGAGTTCAAGGCATAACCTTGACCTAAAGCCATGTCATGCCAGAGGGTGGCCAGATCTTCACACAGAAAAAAATGAAAGAAATCAATATCGCTCTCCAATGTAAGGCAATTTTTTTATTATCTTTCAGATGTTAATTATTGTATGTACTTACCTTATAGGATTGAACACCAGGTATCGCTGTTCTGAACAACTTCTTCTCATTAAAGCAAGTGCTTTCAAAATGTTTACTGCAAAGCATCTTATGCTTTGCATGGAGTTCATCTTGGAATTTCGGTGAAGACCAGGCTTCATTTGGGAAGCAATACTTTGCCCATAATTCACAACTGAAAATGAAAAAAATATTAAAATGACTAATCCAGATGGTCAGACCAATACAAACGAATATTAGGAGTATATAATAATAATTTAATTATGAACATACCGCAGAGCATTTTTTGAGCCCGGCTTCGGAAACCGATGTAAAGTGATGCTGGGATCTTTAGAAGGTGAAGATCCACACATAGCACAGATTCTAGTGTTTTCTTTCTGCGAACTCATCGCGAAATTAGACACAAAATCATACAAGAGTCATTGTCTCAACACCGAGTCTATATCTCACAAATACGCACTTAATTTCACCAAAACACAGACACGGAGGAGCAAGCTCGACTCACGTTAGCAATGTATGTAGAATTAAATGCAACTCGTTTATTTATTACAAATAAACACAAGAACAAGATAAAATGGTGCGCAATCGATGGCAGGCAGACATTTTTCTTGTGACGTCAAATGTCAACGTCTTATCTCTTTTACTCTGATGTTGCTGTCTCTTTCGTGTTTTCTAGCCCACCTACATCTTGTTCGTAGAACAAAGTTGACGGACCCTGCATTTTTGTGACGTTGGCGAACAGTGTGAGCTTTCGATTGACACATAGTGTATATCATCAATCATGTGACACAGGTAGGGTTGCCACCCGTACTTTATTATAAAGTATTGTACGTTATTTCGGGTAATTGTACTTTATACTTTTTGAGACGAATAAAGTACGCAAAAATACTTTATTTCGCATTATTTGATTTCTCTGGGTTTAAATTAACACATAATATAAAAAAATGTTTGTTATAAGATTTGTGTAGAACAGAATTACTGGAATCGATAACGTTATCGAATATTGCCGCATAGATTCGATATTATTGACTTATATACCATTTGGTGTTCGTCACATAATCGCTCACTTTCATTTTTAAATTTGTATAAAGAACCTTATTTAATTTTTAATTGCCGCCACGTCAGCATTTACGGAGAAAGTAACGTTGTAACGTTACAATGAGTCATCCTTTCTCGTGCGTGCAGCCGGCGTTCATCGAGCTATTAGACGTTATCACATCAATAATTTACTTTAACTAAACTATGAACAACTTTACTTAACAAATTATGATCACCTACTAAACAGCTTCACAGCATCTTTAATAGTTAAGCAAAATAATAGAGTAAAATAAATCGTACTTTATTTTGACACAATGTACTCTTTTCTAATACCATCAATAACCAATGTACTTTATTTGCACAAAAAAAAAGTGGCAACCCTAGACACAGGGGCGTTCAAAAGGTTAAAACACCATACTTATATTAAAATATTTCAATAATAAACTGAAGAAATGGCTAAAAATTATAAGCAATATCCGAATAACTAGATTCCCTAAAAACATTTATCTACTTATATGTTTAGTGAAATAGTATTAGGTACGTACAGACAGGCAAATACCTACCGCCTACCTATATAGTTTACTTTGGAAGTTTTTCTTTTGAGGTTTTGAGGCTTTAATTTGATTAATTTCGGTAAAGTGGAATCTCCGATTTGCGCGGTGTTATTTCTGTGACATAATATTGTTCCAATTACACTCAAAATTAAATAAAACTGAAAATGTCGACTTCAGCGCCATCTAACGGGAAAATGGCCACGAACAACCCGTAGCATTCACCTTAATATGTTTTCTTTTGTTTTTATCATGAATGATATTATTTAGATCGCGTTCTTATGTCATAAAATCAATTTTATTGCACGATGTTATTGAAACAGTTATACCGATTTCTTAATCATATTTCACATCATAAATATGAAAACTGTACCTAAGCGATATTTAGTTTTACGTCTTATGATGTGCAAGCAATGAATGAAATGCCTTTTGTCGAAAAGTAAACCAGATATTTACTTTTCGACAAAAGGCATGATCGATATTTCCTTTGAATTTTCAACACCGGTAAGTAGGTATTGACATTCAAGAAATTAAAAGTGTTTATTTTTTCTTTAGTCATCTAGGTATATAAAAGGTCTAGCTGAGCAATAATTTAATTTTGATTTTAGGATCTCGAATCTCTCTCTAAAACGCTTCATTATTTAGGAACACTCTAATTAGAAAGTTGGAAGCTTTTTCTTTTTTTGGATGGGGATTGGGGATACATTCATCAAATGACTTCTCCCGCTCTGGGCGGAGCGGAAGGGAGTGTCCGACTCTTACTGATACTGACTACTCTTTGCGTTCCAGGGCCGCGGTGACTCTTTCGAACAAATTCCGCAATAGAAAGTTGGAAGCTAGCGATCACACTAAGTAAACTAAATTGAATTCTAAATCGGATAGACGACTTCACAATCGTGAAGTAGATAGAATAGATTAAAATTAGGTACCTACTTTACTTATGGTTGCGTATCGAAGCGATTACACTCACCCAAATCGTAAACAATTTAGGATTTTACCTTTTAATCGTAGTGCGTTTAGAAGGTAGATTCCTTAATCGTTTCAACTATTCTAGCTTCAACTATGTACGTCTTCCAATTTCCTAAAAATTGGATATGTGTAATAGTAAGCGACAGAGTAAAAAAACTTTTTTGACACCTGTCATTTCAAAAATAAACTTCTTTTTACTTCTGTCAGTGACTGGGTGACTGGTAAAGTGGTGATTGGTTTTTCTTTTATTTCCAGTTTTCTCCGGTTTCAATAAACGACAAGTGATGTGAATTTATTCGTTCTCCTCTCTTTACAGTAGATCGTAGTTATTTTGTCAGTAAATTGATCTAGTGCTACAAATGTAAAGTTTAATAGCAACCGACACGGCAATTGTTATTGTTTTGCTTTGTCATTCCATAAAATACGGTTTATGTACGGCTAGTTGGCTGATTGAAAAAACACACTGTGCCAAGCAGTAGGTATAAACGATGAGATAAGGAGACGGCTCGAACGGGGCGTCTAGCGACACCACTGCGGCGTCCAGTCACGATCGCGAGCCTAGAGCAGAGCTACAGCTGACAGCGAGCGTGCTAAAAACACATTCCAATCTGTAAGTGCTTGCTTTACCAACATCATGTGCAGTGCAACTTTCCCTTTGCATTCATGTCCCTTTTACAGGCTTCTCTGATTAGTATAAACAGTGGTCGAAATTCGACCATATATTTTAAATTAATGCTTAAACAATAAATAAACGTATTTTTAAACATTATTATAAAAAAAAATACCTAGCTTTCTAGTGTCCTTCTCCATATACACTTTAACTGTGCCAATTTTCATGCTCCAGGACATTTCAAGTACCTATTACTTGAGCAGAGTTTTAGTAATTTTGAACCGCCCCCTGCCCCTTGTGAGCCCGCCAGGCCCACTACTCAACTTCTACCTTGACCATGAACACTGCTCTACAAAGTCAAACTTGCAACATTTTGCAATAAAAAGAGAAACAATATTTGTGACATTCACTCTGCACATGATGTAACACTTGAACAAACCTTCCTCTGGCACATCATTTTCTTAAAATGGGCTACAATCTTGTTGCCTTACATATTAATATTAGGTAGATTACATTTATTAATAATTCCATCCAAGTACCCAAATTTAATTGACAAGACAGCAAAATATGATTAAATACTTAAATACATATACTTAAGTGATGTGCATGGTTGTCATGATATTGGCAAGCCACTAGCGTTGTATCACATTGCCGTTAGTTCAGCAAGTCATGAACTCACTGATAGTATTTAATATTGGTTGAGATGGGCTCAAGGGTGCAGTGACACTCCAGGCCGTGGAGACCAGGGTGATTAGTTTACATCTGTAAGGTTACAGAGTATGGCTGGTCTCCCATCAGGTGAGGTTTGTGTGCACGAGGAGGTGGCAGTTACACTTGGTGCATCTGTACATGTTTGGATATGGACAATGTTACCTACTTGTGGTTTTATTACTCACATTGATTTTGCTAATGATAATTATGTGCAATCATTAAATTGACAGTATGTATTATAAAATATAATATAAAAGACAGTATATACTACATCCATTCAAGCAACCTATTGCATATTACTAGTTGAAACCCTTTTTAACAACTTATAATGGAGGTTACCAGTTGGGTGTAATGTTATTGCTTCATCTATTTTATTATAGCAGTCCTGATGTGATCAGCTCCCCATTGTGCAGCAGTGGTGGCACTCTCAGTATCACATTGCAGAACTGTTAGCAATGTTTATTTTTACTTGAGAGTTGTTTCATTAGCTTGGAATTGTGCAGATAATGGTATCGTATTCTGTGCAACCCTGAAATGTTGAATTATTTGATAATGATGATGATATTTTGCTACCAACAATCACTGGTCATTTATGTGTGTCCAGTTTTCTCTGGTTAATCCGGTGGGGAGAATTATTTACATGAAACAAAAATATTGTTGGTTGCCTTGTGGAATCTTTAATTGATTAGTTACAGCACTAAATTAAATATTCTGTACTATATATGTTCAAACGACTGAAATCTAGAGCACAGTATTACAATATTTCCTACAGTACGGCGACGAATGTACTTGCGCAGAGCAATGGAGGGGAACTCGCGGGGTGTCGGGCGGCGCGGGCCGCGTACCGCAAACACGCTTAGTTTGCGGTACCGAGCGCGAAGGGCAGGCGCGGGCGTGTTTTTTGTGTAATAATTTTCTTATACTTACATTCTATAATGGTGCACACAAACTGTTCTGTTACGTTTTTTCATTTGTGTACCATAGACTTATGGAATATTACAGACGCCCCGCCGACGCCGCTAAGACAAAACTGACTTGTGCACACAATTTTGGCCACTTTTCCTTATAATTTTATGTCTGATAATTATAATTGTAAAGGTATGTGTTTGTTTATTGAATTTATAGGTACCTACTTACTTTCCAGGCGCGAGTTATGGATAGAAGCTTGTCAAAGACGGTAATTGAAAAGTAAAACAGTTGTACAATAAGGTAGTTGACTAAAAAAATTTGATAACTCCGTCGGATAGATTTCCATAAAATATTGGACACGTATTTTTTTCTTTTTTCATATAATAAGAAAAAAACGAAGACGATACAGTGCGTTGAAAACTCATGTGACGTCACTACTCGCTACGATTTTTACCTGGCCGTGACGTAACAAGCCCCCACTCCTGATCTTTGATGCTTTTATCTTCGTCAGTTTTTATAGATTTAATAAAGGAAAAAATACGTGAACAATATTTTTCTATAATCTTACTACTGTGTTTGCGGTACGCGGCCCGCGCCGCCCGACACCCCGCGAGTTCCCCTCCGTTGCTCTGCGCAAGTACATTCGTCGCCGTACTGTAGGAAATATTGGAATACTGTGCCTAGAGTTAAGATGTTTTCACTGGACATTGAATAAGGATGGCAGTGTGTAGACAGCAAGTGTGAGCGCTAGTTCACGATGGGCGTGGAGCGCGTGGTGCACGGCGTGCGCGTGGCGGCCGTGAGCGAGGTGAACAGCGCGCAGTACGATGCGCTCGTGTTAGTGACATCACCCGGCTTGGCGCCTCCGCAGGCGCTTGAGGATTTCGTGGCCGACGCGCGCCAGCTCGACGCCGACCTTGACAAGGTGCGTGTGATCTACGTGATGACGGTGTATTCCCGTTCGTCCCCTCGACTTCGTCCCCCGAGGGGGACGAACGGGAATTCGTTATTTATTTTCCCGATGGTCCCTCTAAATTTTTTAGGGGACGAATGGGAATAATTTATTAATTCTTTTTTTTAGGTCTATTGCTCCCCACCAAATAATATAAGACTGGTGGTTTTAATTGGTAAAAAAAAAACAAATTTGAAATAAAGATCAGTCATTTATTAAGGAATAAAAATCACAGAATCAACTTTGCGATAACTCGCAATATTTTTAACCGACTTCTAAAAAAGTAGGAGGTTCTCAATTCGGATGTTTGTATTTTTTTAATGTTTGTTCGCGCATAACTCCGTCGCTTGCCAACCGATTTGAAAAATTCTTTTTTTGTTGGAAAGGGTATACTTCCCAAATAGTCCAATGAAAATTTTATCGAAATCGAACAATAAATGATAGCAAATCTGTCGGGGTAGCTGAAATCGCATGTTTGTTTATTGTTTACACCAATTTATACCACGTACGCTGTGATGGGTATGTTTAGCTGGGAGTAAACCACTAAAAAGTGAAAAATAAAAAACATCATCATCTTCCTGCCCTTATCCCATGTTACTTTTTTGTTGTTGTACACACCGACTTCCGAAATTAAAGTTATTTTATAAGTACTTTTTTGTTTAGAAGTCGGTTTTATTTTTTGTAAAAAGTTTTTTTATATATAATATTCTTTTTAATTAAGAATAAATTTTTCCTTATAACTAAAAAATTATGATTAAAAAATCAGTGTATAGAGCTTATAAAAAAAAAGTCTGTATTATATTACAATTAAACACTACAAACAGACTTTTTACCATTCAGGTTGTTTCCTTTTGAAATATGTATAAGTCACTATTTTTTGTAGTCACAGTCTTATGTGTATGGTGGCAAGATTTTACGTTTTACATTATGTAAGTAATTAGAAAAGTTGACTCATTATTTTAACACATAAATAGGGTCAGTAAATTACTGCACAAATCTTTTTAGTGGGACGAATGGCACTAATCGAAGAACATATTCCCATTCGTCCCCTCTTGAATTAGGATTGGGACGATCGGGAACAAATTAAATATTATTTTTGTAAATTCCCGTTCGTCCCCATCGGGGGACGAAGTCGAGGGGACGAACGGGAATACACCTACGTGACACATACCCTTGTTTGCTGAACCCCGTAGTGACCAGGGTGTTAATGTGTTGCAGACGACGTGCGTGTTGCGCTGCACGCGCGTGTCGGGCGCGCGGCTTGTGCTGTCGGGCACGGGCGCGCTGTCGCCATACGACGACGTGCGCAGCGTGCGCGACGCGGCGCGCGCGGGTCTGCTGCGCGCCGCGGCGGCGGGCGCCACGCGGCCCGTGCTGGTGCTGCAGCCGCACGCACGCTGGGCCGACGCCGAGCTGGTGGCGCTGCTCGCCGCGCTCGAAGTGCTTTATGTTGTGGGTCTTCAACTCTCATCTGTTCTACATCTGATAATCATTTACTAATTTATAAATAGGATATGAGAAGACCTATCACCGTGTGGAGTCACATTTTTCTTCCAGTCATTTGTAGTGGGCCAGCGGGCAGCATGGGCCCATGTTGATGTGATGGGTGTCATGACACGTGTATTAACCGTCGCCACCTATGCTTGTTCAGCCACTGCAGATCCGCGAATCGTTCCCCGAGCAGGCGCACAAGCTGAGCGCGCTGGGCGTGTACGCGGAGGGGCTGCGCACGCCGCTGGACGAGCTGCTGCGCGAAGCCGCCGCGCTCGACATTGCCAGGTAATGCACACTGCTATGCCCGTACTGTTTTATAAGCGGACGCGAGCGGCCGCTGCGCACGGCGGCGTGTTCGCGTGTGTCTGTGTCTGTACTGTACTATAATGCGTGGCGCGCAGGGGCGTGGCGCGCGACATCGGCGGCGCGGACCCGGAGCGCATGACGCCGCTGCGCACGGCGGCGTACCTGCGCGACGTGTTCGCGTGTGTCTGTGTCTGTACTGTACTATATGCGTGGCGCGCAGGGGCGTGGCGCGCGACATCGGCGGCGCGGACCCGGAGCGCATGACGCCGCTGCGCACGGCGGCGTACCTGCGCGACGTGTTCGCGTGTGTCTGTGTCTGTACTGTACTATATGCGTGGCGCGCAGGGGCGTGGCGCGCGACATCGGCGGCGCGGACCCGGAGCGCATGACGCCGCTGCGCACGGCGGCGTACCTGCGCGACGTGTTCGCGTGTGTCTGTGTCTGTACTGTACTATATGCGTGGCGCGCAGGGGCGTGGCGCGCGACATCGGCGGCGCGGACCCGGAGCGCATGACGCCGCTGCGCACGGCGGCGTACCTGCGCGACGTGTTCGCGTGTGTCTGTGTCTGTACTGTACTATATGCGTGGCGCGCAGGGGCGTGGCGCGCGACATCGGCGGCGCGGACCCGGAGCGCATGACGCCGCTGCGCACGGCGGCGTACCTGCGCGACGTGTTCGCGTGTGTCTGTGTCTGTACTGTACTATATGCGTGGCGCGCAGGGGCGTGGCGCGCGACATCGGCGGCGCGGACCCGGAGCGCATGACGCCGCTGCGCACGGCGGCGTACCTGCGCGACGTGTTCGCGTGTGTCTGTGTCTGTACTGTACTATATGCGTGGCGCGCAGGGGCGTGGCGCGCGACATCGGCGGCGCGGACCCGGAGCGCATGACGCCGCTGCGCACGGCGGCGTACCTGCGCGACGTGTTCGCGTGTGTCTGTGTCTGTACTGTACTATATGCGTGGCGCGCAGGGGCGTGGCGCGCGACATCGGCGGCGCGGACCCGGAGCGCATGACGCCGCTGCGCACGGCGGCGTACCTGCGCGACGTGTTCGCGTGTGTCTGTGTCTGTACTGTACTATATGCGTGGCGCGCAGGGGCGTGGCGCGCGACATCGGCGGCGCGGACCCGGAGCGCATGACGCCGCTGCGCACGGCGGCGTACCTGCGCGACGTGTTCGCGTGTGTCTGTGTCTGTACTGTACTATATGCGTGGCGCGCAGGGGCGTGGCGCGCGACATCGGCGGCGCGGACCCGGAGCGCATGACGCCGCTGCGCACGGCGGCGTACCTGCGCGACGTGTTCGCGGGCTCGGCGGTGTCGGTGCGCGTGCTGCAGGACCGCGCGGTGCTGGAGCGCGAGTACCCGCTGCTGGCCGCCGTGGACCGAGCCGCCGCCTCCGTGGAGCGACACCGCGGTGAGCATTCAATATTCCAACCACACTACAGCTCAACCGGTTCACGCTAAATCACATCTTCTATTTAGCCCCTTGAGATGGCAAAAGTGGTCCTAATATCCTAAAAAAAATTGTAGAGCGTCTATTTTGACTCTATTTAAAAAATGTCATATGTTGATTCCGAGTCCCGCTCGTATGCGCAGGGTGCGTGATCTTCCTGGAGTACGTGCCGCAGAACTACGAGCGCACCGTCATGCTGGTCGGCAAGGTAAGTGCGCGACCTAACGCTGACACAGTTGGATAGTGTGCGGGTACTCGGGTAGTGATGACGGCTCGTGTCCACAGGGCGTGACGTACGACACGGGCGGCTGCGACATCAAGGCAGGCGGCGTGATGGCCGGCATGTCGCGCGACAAGTGCGGCGCCGCCGCTGTCGCCGGCTTCCTCAAGGTGAGTCCTAACTGCAGCGCGGGCGGCACGTCAGGCAGCAGAGTATACCGGTCGCGTGTCCGCAGGCGTGCGACGAGCTGCGGCCGGCGCTGAAGGTGGTGGCGGCGCTGGGCATGGTGCGCAACTCGGTGGGCGAGGAGGCCTACGTGGCGGACGAGCTGCTGCGCTGCCGCCGCGGCCTGGCCGTGCGCGTCGGCAACACGGACGCCGAGGGCCGCATGGTCATGGGCGACCTGCTGGCCGAGATGTGCGAGCGCGCGGCGCTGGAGCGCCAGCCCACGCTGTACACCGTGGCCACGCTGACCGGCCACGCCGTGCGCGCCTACGGGCCGGGCTACACGGCGCTGCTGGACAACCACGCGGCGCGCGCGCTGGGGCACGCCGCCGCCTTCCGCGCCGCCGCCGAGCGCCTGGGCGACATGGTGGAGGTGTCCACCGTGCGGCGCGAGGACCTGGCGGCGCACCGCGGCCGCGCCGCCGGCGACCACGTGCACCAGGCCGACAACGCGGCGTCGTCCGCCATGCCGCGCGGCCACCAGGCGCCCGCCGCCTTCCTGCTGCTGGTGTCGGGGCTGCACGAGGCGGCGCTGCCCTACGCGCACCTGGACGTGGCGGCGTCCGCCGGCGACCTGCCCGACCCGCCCACCGCCGCGCCGCTGCTGGGGCTGGCGGCGCACTACGGGCTCGTCGCCAAGCGCTAGCCGCCTCCGCAGCACCGGCCCTTGTGAACCACACAACCGCATAATAATATTTACTCATTTATTTTTGAATGTTTACTTTTTATTATTTTTTCTATCAAAGCATAATAATGATAGATCATGTCATACACGATTAGTTGTTATATAAATAAAGTTATATATTTTGTATGGCATGTTTGTCTGTATTGTCTCCTGTACTAACCTTTTTCTTTCTTTCTTTTCTGAATGGGCATTCTTCGAAATCAATCAATCAAAAGTCATTTATTCAAACTAGGCTGAGAGACAGCACTTTTTGAACGTCAAATTTTTCATAAAGTCAGTCCCCCAAAACTCCCACCCGTCATCACTTCCTTGTGTTTTAGCTGGGAAGAAGAAGTGGCGCAACAAACTCCCCAGCAACACATCTGTCTATTGCGTTTTAAGAACTTGAATTTTTAAAATAGTATGCAAAGTCATTAATACATGACAAAGGTAGAAAAAAAAAATAATTATCCAACATGGAAATCATAAACTACACACACTCTACTATGTTTCCATTTTTGTCTGTTTTTGGTAGCTGTAAGTTCTCCATGTACATAAATAAATAAATAAATAAAAACAATTCACTATAAAACATTGTAAAGAGTGGGAAGGAGCATGTAGCTTGTGCTTGTTTCTGGTGTTATAGTTGTGGATGTCGCTCGTTTTACAGTATAAATGTATATTTTGCCTAATATATAGAATGTTTGCAAAAATGAATTGAGATGCTACTGTAAGAATTCCAATGTCTTTAAAAAGTTCTCTTAATGAAACTCTAGTCCCTAGCTGATATATTGCTCGCACAGCACGTTTTTGTAGGACAAATATATTTTGTATATCAGCAGCTTTTCCCCACAATAGAATACCGTAGGACATAACGCTATGGAAATAACTAAAATAGACTAACCGAGCTGTCTCAACGTCAGTATACTGTCTCACTTTCCTGACAGCGTATGCGGCAGAGCTGAGCCTTCCCGATAAACTTGATATATGTGGGCCCCATTGTAGTTTGGAATCAACAGTTGTTCCCAAAAAAACTGCCGAGTCCACTGTTTCAAGTACAGTCGGTGATAGCAATTAACTGACCCCCTAAAAATTAAACGAATTTGAACCTTTTGCTTGTTACGAACGATCGAACTAGAACAACGTTGGAACTGGTTCAACGTCTACGATCAATAAAATAGTTATTCGAATTTGATCTTTAATACGCAGTGTTAAGGTAGGTATTTTCTTGAATATTATTTTAACTTGTAATATAATACGTAATTTCGATCACGTTGAATATGTTTCGAGTGGTCTAATGGTGACTGTAGTGAGCTGACAAATCGTGGTTGCGAGTTCGTAACCAGCGTAATTGACGCGTTTGTTTCTGTTTTGTATATTTATTTTAAGTTATAAATAATAAATTATAACTTTAGCAACAACAAAAAAAAAAACGAACAGAAATAAAAAACCAAAATGGTGGTAAAAACGATTTTATTTTATAAAAAAAAATATTATAAGAATAACATAAATGATATTGATGACGACACGAAGATGATAATATTTACCTGCTTACTAATAACGTTGTTAACTGCACTGATTGTGAGTTTAATGTAGTGAATCAGCATGTTATAATATTTAGAAATATAGGTATGTATTTCTATTTCATAACAATAACATCACTACATTAAATATCATTGAACTAAATAAAACGGCATTATACGTTGAAGTTCTACCTGGTCTACTATATATCAATTTGTTTTATGAATAGTTATTTTAGTTATAAAATAAGGTTTTGACAAAAAACTAGATATTCGAAATACTTCGTTACAAATTATAACAATAGTTAATTTAACACACACACTGACATACGTTAGTATTGTTTGTGACCAACACTGGTTACTCATGTTATTCATGCTTTTAATAGCGAAGTGGAGCACCATTTTTTCTATTGCTTGTTGCAAGCGGTCCCGCATACCGCGCACCATATTCCAACAACGATCACTTCCACTTGCAGTTGAATGAGTAGGCAAAAATGGGTGTTCAGTATGCCTTCTAACAATTGCTTGATGACGTTCTGACACTGGAGTATGTAACATAGTAGGTTTTGGTCCAGGAAGATCTTTTTGAATATTCCCTGCCTCTTCAAAACGTCTTAGCGACAATCTGACTGTATTTCTCTGAAACAACACAATAAGCATAATTTTAGTAACGAATAGGTAAACATAATTTATCGATTAAGTTTGAAAAAATACGTTTATCAAATTAGATTATATAAATCAAATTAGACCTATAAATGATCTCAAATTAGACTCATAATGAAACACAGTTAATTGTCTATTATTCTACATTCACCGGCTTTTAAGCAGACTAACGAATTAAGGAAAAAGTATAATTATAAATGAAGCATAAAAAGAATACACTTACCGCTATATTAAGTTTCCTAGCAATCGCTTTAATACCAACATTCTCCTCATGCAAATAGATTATTTTGTATTTTAAATAATCACTCAACTGAGACATGACGATTAAACTATCAAAACTGATAACAATTAATAAAAAGGAAAAAAGCCAATTTAGTAAGGCAAGGTAAAAATGTTCGTGCGTATTCACTGCTATTTGTGCATAGAATATCTTGTTCAATTTATTCTTCTACCCCATAGTCCTTATGTCATATTTATAGCAGTTTTTGTTGAATACGCATATTGACGTCTAACTACCCACTTATTAAAAAAGGTAAAAAGTTATAAATAAATGACCTAATACCAACCTCTTAAAGCTCAAGTTTGCGTATCAAAATTATTTATTGTTTCTGTTCATCGAGTAGTGTTAGTCTGATAAACTCATACCATATTGAATAACGTTTAATGTTATGAGCATAGGGTGTAAAATCGAATAATTTTTAGGGGGGTCAGTTAATTGCTATCACCGACTGTACCTCGCCACTTAAGGTGACATTGGTTCCTAGATTTCTAACATTTGGTAAAGCAAACTTTATACATTTCGTTTTCATGGCATTTAAAACTAGGTTATTGGTCGTAAACCAATCCGTAACCATTGAGAGAGCGCTGTTTACGTTACAGAAATCTTGTCTATTCCTATCAACTTTAAAGATAAGAGAGGTATCATCCGCGAACAATACTACGTCACAGATACCCTTTAGGAAAAATGGTAAGTCATTTATGTACACTAGAAACAAGAATGGACCCAGTATTGAGCCTTGAGGCACGCCTAAATGCACTGGTGGTTCGGAAGATTTCACGACATTGATATCCACACATTGGAACCTATTATGTAAATATGAATCAATTACGTTAAGAGCTTCGCTTTGGAGATCGTAATAAAGTAGTTTACGCAAAAGCGTGTCATGGTGTACGCAATCAAAGGCTTTGAAGAGATCACAGAAAACTCCAATTGCATTTTGTGAGTTCTCCCATGCATTAAATATGTGTTTCAGGAGAGCAACACCCGCATCTGTAGTCGAACGTCCTTTTGTAAAGCCGTACTGTTCGTTATTAAGTAGTCTATTTAACTTTTCAAATATTTTGCTAAATGCAGGTAAGATGGAGATAGGCCGGAAGTTGCCAATATCATTTTTATTACCTGATTTAAACGTGGAATGGTACTGAAATTGTGAACTGATATGTTGGCGAAAAAACAGTTTTTTTTTTGAATGTACTCCACTCGCATTTCAACACACTAAGGCTGGTACTGCTCAAAAGGACAATCCTGTGGTGGCCTCAAATGAATTTAAGACCCCTAGCCAGGGCTAAAAACTATTTTAAAAAGCTAAATGACCGCTTTGCTAAGGGCATCCCTTGTGGGACACGAGCTGGCTCGTTAGGCAAAAGTCGGGGAGGGCGAACAATCAGTACTATTTATCGTAGCAGAACATAGCGCACAGAGAACTTAGCGTTCCCCGACACGGATAGGTTAGGTCGAATGAAGAAACGAGCGAGCTTAGCTCCCGTCATGCCCTTTCTTTTTTTTTAGACCCTGCAGACAGAAGAAATAGGAGCCCCGCTCCGCTGTCGTTTATCATGTTGAAATAATCAAAACTTATCGTTTGGTTCCTTGCTAATCTTGCTATTTTACAATTTTTCAAAAAGAAAATTTGAATAAATGATGTTTTTTGAACACGGCTACGACTTATGGAGGTGGCAATGAAACAGCGGCGTATTGTCCAACTTTTTTTTACTTATTGTTTATTTTATATTCTTTTCAATTTGCAATTTTACAGCTCGGCGGGCGTCGCGCGCTCGCCGCGTTAACTCTATACAAGTAGTTTATAACTCTCAATTTAAATCGAGTTTATCACTCACATATACAACTCATAAATACAACAAATACAATTAATAATAATAGTAATTTACACAAACAACAACATAATTTGACGCTTCCCTCAGCCGGCGCCGGCGCAAACCGTTCCCTCCATCACAATATACATTATACTTAGCACCTCCAACATGTTTTACATCCGCGGATGTCGACCCACACTCGAACAGTTCATCCAGAGCCGAAAGTGTTTCACTTAACGAGTACTAGCTGCAATCGTGGACTGCGATAACAAACAAATCATTTACAAAACAATGGAAAACAAAGTCGCCGCAGCGCACTCGTTCCGACGCCAGGCGACAGCGCGACTGCGCGACACCGCGGCGCGCGCCGGGGACTAGTGCGAGCGGGCGGCGGCGTGTGCGTATCAAACGTACATAAAAAAATATACAGGACATGTACACACTAAAGTAATCTCACTAGAACGGACAGCAAGCGGGCGCGCGCCGCACTAGGACGGCGCCGCGGGCACGTCGGCGGCCGCCAGGCGCAGCGCCGCGCACGCCAGCGGCGGCGCGCGCTCGTCGTCGGCGCCCGCCAGCGCGTGCTTGAAGCTCTCGTACGTGAGCCAGCAGATGGCGGCGGCCGGCATCTGGTACAGCACGCGCGCCTGCACGCCCTTGAGGAAGCCGCGCGGGCCCGAGGCGCGCAGCACGTGGCGCGCCGCGTCGCCCAGCCCGGTGGCGCGCGCGGCGCGCTCCTGCGTGTTCAGCACGGTCTTGCACACGTCCAGCGGCGTGGTGGCGGCGGCCGCCAGCGCGCCGCCCGCCGCGCCCGACAGCGCGTGCGCCAGCGGGTCGTACGCGCGCGCCGGGTTCAGCTTCTTCTGGCACGCCTCGTACGTCACGAAGTGCAGCGCCTGCCGACAGTACATACATTTTATTTATTTAAATCGTCCAATGGGGCCTCACATTGACTGGCCTAAAAAGAAGAATAAGTGTCGATATCCGGGCATGGGTTCAATTCGGAGACAGCAGGATAAAATAATAGAGTGGGAGTGTTAATGGCTGACAGACAGACAGCCGCGTCACCTGGAAGGGCACGTTCATGGCGAGCTGCGTGCCGTAGGAGCGGTAGAAGGCGCGCACGCCCTCCGCGCGGTACACGTGGCGCGCGCACTGCCACACGCCGCGGTACGGCGAGTTCAGCATCTGCATGCGCTGCTTCACCACTGCAACAGCGCGCGCCCGTCAGTACAACACACGGTGGCGTCCAGTCATGAGCGACGGACAAAACAACAATTCTCTGCATTGGAAGAATACTGTATTAAACAAACAAAAAACGGTGTTTTCGGTAATCGGTGTTTTTGATTGTTTCTTTGTTTAAAACAACTAAAAACACCGACTTCCGAAGTTTTTTTTGAAGAAGTCGGTTGCCTTTTTTTTGTAAAAAGTTCATTTTTATTTTTCCCTTTTAGTGGTGACACCCCACAGGGGGGAAACGAAAACTATCACAGCGCACGTGTTATAAACTGGTGTAAACAGTAAACAGACACGCGATTTCAGCAACCCCGGGAGATTTGCTGTCATTTATTGAATAGTCGTATACAGTTTTTTTGTTTTACATCGACAAGTGAGAATAAAACGTAAGTGGCTTCGACCACATTATCAATGTAGTCGGATCCACGCATTATTAGGGATAACTCAAATACTTGTGCTCAGATCTCACGTTATCAATGAAGCGGCCGTAATCATTATCGTTGTTTAGACTATAAACATCAAGTGTTCTCAGCAGTGCATAGTACATTTTGCTGGCACAAATTCAGTGCGGGGGATGTTGCACTGTGGCGCTGACTCACTCTTCGCCTTCGCCTCATTTTCCTCATCGGAACTTAGAACTTACCGACAGATAAAATGAAATACCGCAAATGCATCTTACTATAAGTAAGTGCATCTGTAGTCCGGCACCTCCTTGTCGCCCTTGTCCACCAGACGGACCGACCAGGACGGGCTGTCCGGATAACCGTCTAATTGGTATCCGGACATAATTATAACGAATATTATAATGTCCGGATACTACAAATACTTAGTTCCAAGTACTTGGGAATGAACCTAGATAGCAATTTTTCTGAAATAGTAAAAAATGATGATCGTACTTTAATGCATAAATGCTATGCAAATCATGGGAACTCTCCCCGAAGATTAGGTTGCGGCCACACAAGCGCATCAAGCCAGCCAAAAATTGTAAACGGCATTGTAGGGCGCTTTAATTTGGTGGACGAGAACGGCACACAGCACGGGCACCCGGCCCCCGGCACACGAGCCGTACTAGCTCCCGCGGCATCCTACACCGAGCCACTGACTACCAACGTTTCATTACGGACCCGTGTGATAGAACACTGAATCAACCTATTTTCAACAAAAAACTTTAACACATTTTAGTGCAATACCGTAATCAAATATGATACAGAGATTACATGCTCTAGTCAGGAGTCAATCAAGTACGCATTTACACGGATGGCTCAAATAGGTAGGTACTCAAAACCTCACGCTGGCAAAAATGGCTAAATCAAAGTATAGCTGGACCCCGACATCTAATTCTAACACGTTAGAACATCTTATATGCTTGAGTTAGTGTTTTTCCACCAATTCATATCCACCCATAATGTTTTCGTAAACTATTATGACAGTTATAATCGCGCAGTATAAAAACTGATGGCGCTACTGTGTAACAGACAGAGCCATCTAACAAATTGTTTCAGAACCGCTTAGACATGACCGTCAGTAGAGGGGACAGCGACAACTGTCGGAGCTAGGGTGTGGTGATGTGGTTCACAGAACAGATGAAAGAGGTTAGAAGGGCCTTGTGGGCGGGGCAAGCGCACCGCACATTTGAGCAAACGCTCTTATGACACTCGAAATTGGCTAAACCGGTCAACAGTCGCGCTCTTATTTTGACAACGTACAAGGCTCCGCGGAAAAATACTTATAAATGCCGTGTTGCGCTGTTATAACGTGTTGGAAAAAGAGCCAGGTGTGTAGTGTAGCCCAAGAAGGAATTTCATTTAACCGGTAAGTCAAAATCCTTAGAATACAATTGATATTTGTAATTATTTCAATAGTATTGTGTAGTTTGTAATCGAAAACCATACAATCGCATATAGATGCAAAACTATACATTGCTTGCAATATTTGGGTACCATCTTGTATTGTGTAGGCGACTGCGCAATGTACTGCGAAAGTCGCGGGTGCCGCGTCATAGCTTGAATTCTGGGAAGTCCATGCATATTGATAGTGTTGTACCAAGATGTAAGCAATGTCGATATGAAGTATACAAATTTAATGATTCTGCAATATTATAATTTACATTTTAAATCTTAATTTTAGGTTTCCAACAGACCTCTTTTATCTGTTCTGTGGTGTGGTCGCTGTAGCGTTTGTAGACTCACGCACGTGTTTATTTCCTGCGTAAACTTTTAGTTGAATAAATTTATTTTAATTTAAATTAGGTATATTTCGATCGAGTACCTGCGACAGTGTTCACACCCAACACTACGTCGGACTTTGCAGAAGAGCCGGTGCTTCGCATTTCGGCCACCTATGAAACGAACTCTTCCGTTACTGGCTGACTGACTGACAGACAACGCACAGACGAAAATCCTGGCCATAGGAAGCCGACATTTGGCATTTGTAGATTCCTAACGGTGGGGGTGTAGGGGAGAAATAAGGGATCCTGGAATTCGTAAGAGAACGGGGAAACCAGTGGGAGCAGTGGTGGCCGAGTGGTAAAGGCCCCGACTTACGAATCGTAGGTCGCGGGTTCAAACCCAGCCAGGCGCATTACTTTGTGTAATTAATTTCTTCACCACTGCTCTCAAAACGGTGAAGGAAAACATCGTGAGGAAACCGGCATGTCCTAGAACCAAAAATTCGAAGACATGTGACATTCACCAACCCGCACTGGGCCCGCGTGGTGAATTACGGCCCATTCCCTCTCCTAGAGAGGAGGCCTGTGTCCCAGCAGTGGGAACGTTAAAAGGCTGATTATGATTATGACGGGGAAACCGGGGATATGCGCGTACAAAGCAGCAGGCAAAAACTATTTGTAATAAAAATGTAGGGGATATCCGGATAGTGTTTTGGTAGTATCCGAATTATCCAGATAGTAAAATGGGCCCGATAATTGCATGCAATTATGTATGGCCTAGGACCGAGTCGGACCAGTACCACTAACAATTAACTAATTGATATCCATTAAAAAGAAGACCCAGCCATACGATCAATAAATCTATTTGGAATGCCTGTCGCAGATGAGATTTAAGAATAGATCATACAATCCTGTAATCATATGATCGTTCTGAATGATGCTCGCCGAACTGTATGTTGGTCCGTGACCGACGACAATTGAGTTAGTGATCGCTCATTCATAGCTATTACGCCTTAATGGCGCGCAGAGCGTGCGAGTGCGAGCTGGCACAGCGGTGCAACTAGCAGATCGCGCCACTTCCGAGAACACAAGCTAACAGGAAAATAATGCTCGTGGAATTCTTATTTTATAATTCATTCACTTAAAACGTATTTGATTCATACAGACGTATAAGAGAATTAAATTTGACTTCATCGACTAGTACATCCAATCTGTCAAATCAGGGATGTGTAGGCGTCACGATGTTTGTTCCACATAGCCAGACTCGCGGCAGTCGGGGCCAGTGCATTGCAAACGGAGCGATGAATTCGAAACTGCGTTGTTGCTGATTCAATCGATCGGTACAATCGAAGGTCAGACAATAGGAGCATTATGGAAGAACCACACACCATCTGAACACACCATCCAAACTAATAAACGACCAAGCATGCCTTTTGCACAGGTGGCCATGCTCTCGTAGTATCGCCACCTGTGCAAATGGCAAGCTTCGCGCTAACTAGCGCCATCACAGTGACGTGCAGAAAGTATTGTTTTCAAGGACAACCGCTTGATTAAATAACTTGGCAACAAATAATGCTCGACAGCAGGTGAACTTGCTTGCCACCATATTCAGCAAGTTGCTCTGTACGTAATGGAGCAGTCTTTTTGAAAGAAACGCTCTTTTCATGTTCTGGAATAATCTGGGCAATAGGACCTCGGAAGGCTTGCCGCGCCTGAGCTCGCCTCGCTGTCACACGCCTCCCCGCAACCCGCGCGTCCAGCTTTAGTTGTGGTGGTAAGGCAACTTCGTATAACTGTAATGTCATGTAACGCGGATCGATTTTGAGTGCTATATGGCGTACAGGGTGATGTGTCGTGTTCGTGAGCACTCGCGCCGTACGCGTACGTCTTTGGGGCTAGCTACCTATACGTAGCAAAGCCACGAGGACCAGATCCGAAATGCAACGTGTGTCATCACGGCGCCGGCAGCCTGTCACAGGCGTTGGACTAGCTCGTACAGTGTCGTCAGTTCGTCACATGAGTACGAGTGAAGCGATGTGCATGTCACACAGCGTTGCGGACTGGCTGCGCGTGGCGCTGTTTCCGGCCATTGTGGCCGCGACCGGCACTCCGGCGCCCGGCCAGCGCCTGGTGTTGCCCCTGCGCTTCCGGAGCGCGTACAATCGCCGGGACGTTCGTATCGGCGCGCCGTCAACATCTTTACTAACAACAGCTGCCGTACACTTTACTGTCAATATTTACATCACCACTTTCGTAGGTTTCCCCATGTGTTCACAAGAAGTCTAAATCTCGTTCTCGCGAGATCTCGGCCTTTTTTCGAAATAAGGGCCAGATTCCGCGAGTTTAACGAGATTGCACTCGAGCATAAAAACGTCTTCTTCGAAGCGCGCGGACTGACACAGACGGAACTGCGATTTGTTGGTTTCGGTGCACGGGAGGCGGCGGTTTCGAGGTTGCGGTCGCGGGAAGATGTCTCTCTCGTTGCGTGCATGCGTTTGTTTGAAAATTGAGCCGGCGGACGTCAAACGATGTTTAATGCATAAAAGTTGAAAAAAAATCGTAAAAATAAATGTTATCCTACCTAATTACACATAATTTTTATTATTTTTTCCTGATTTATTCAAATATTGTGATTATTTGCTAAAAAACATACAAAACTGCCAATCTTGCGAGATCTCGGAATTGGCGAGATCTCGCAGTATTGTCTCTACTAATATTATAAAGAGGAAAAAATTGTATTTTTGGCTATATTTTATCCCCATATTTCCACGGGAACGGGAACTACGCGGGTAAAACCGCGTGGCGCTGCTAGTTATTTATAAACGCGCGGGATCTCGCTTGAGCCCCTGTCTCGCGAGACTTGCATTCCCTAGACGTATTCAAGGGAATATGTCTCGGACTCAGCTGCAAGTAATATTCAGATAAGTAGAGGCCGCCGTCAGTCGTGCGAGAATGTAGCAACCTGCCGATTGTGCCAATATCCGCAGCATGCGCTCGGCGCCGAATGAGTCATGGAGATACCAGCATGGCACTGCGCAGTAGAGTGCGCACTGCGCAGCGGGCCTCCGGACACATACCTAGCACCGAACTCAAACCATTATTTCTATTAAACCCTTTACAGGCACTTTTGCATTGTCAAGGTCGGCAGCCGAAAGAGGTGAAGCGATCTGCACGCACCAAAGCGTAGATCTCTATGGAGAAGAACACCCGAGAAACTCCACGGACACTCTTTTAAATTAATAAATTGCCACAAAGTTGAGGATGCATTTTTGTTCTTAAAATTATTCCTATATGTGAGAACGATGTAGAAAGACGTGTATGATCAGGCATCCGGAGTAAAAGGCACAATTCAAAGTACAAATAATATTAAAATAAACCGTGGCAGCTGAGAGATGACCCGTCCCAGCTGACGGAGCCAAATGATGAATGAAACACGCCGCCATCAGAGACTTTTGAGTGGGTATGGCACTCCCAACCGCCCGGGCACGTTCCAGTCACGCATACACAAAAATTATAGTTTAAGGCACGTACATAGAACTACTAATGCATTTTTTACTGTGAAATTATGGAATGCTTCAATGTAGTCATATTTTGTGAAAATGTCTCAGGCCGAGGAAAGGAATAAAAACTATAGGTAAATACGAATGCAGATAATGTAGGTGGGTCACCACACTCACCACGCCGCTACTAATAACAAGGACAGTGTGATATCGCCACTGGCAAGTAAACAAACCAAAAAGGCCGAAGATACGGCGAGGGAACAGTCAAGTGCGGACAGTCCAGTCGTATCCCGCAGGGCAGCTTGCAGTAAAACGTCAAGAGGAAAGCGCTCTGTGCCCTCGAAATGACCTCAAGGAAGACTGTTCCTCAGAATATTGAGCAGTGGAAGAGGTTGCGCGGGTACCGTTACCGAAGCGCCCTACAGTTCCGCACGGCTCATGCGGAACATGATCACGTACTTTGATTGTAAGTAATTGAATCTTTATAGAAAATAGAATATCTAATCGCATTTTTGTCTCTGTTTAGTGAGCAGGGGTTGCTAGGTTTCTAATAAAAAAAACGAGCAATCGTCTGCAAGCATTGCGTTAGTTCATTTTACTTGATAACACTATTCCTTTGATGCAATTTCTTGGTGGATGCGCTAATCGGATTAATCACTTACTGTACCTAGGTTTCCTGCGAAAAATGTGTAGTATTTGTGTAAAAGTGTATTTCTAATGATATTTTATATTACGATTCATTTTAGTCATTTCATAATTCGTTGACAACGATATCTTCTTAAAGGAATAAGATTTTGCCTTAAGACATAAACTTCATCAAATGTAACAAAATAAAATCAGAGAATTAATACAAAATTGAGATATTGTTAATGAACGACACGTAAGTATATTAAAAACAAAAGTTAATATTAGGGTATTTCCAGCAAATTAGTTTCTCCATAAAATACTAAGAAAATATGATTGAAAATTTATTTATTTAAATTATTTTCTATACGTGATGAAAGTAAGTGGTTATTTTTCTGGTATTATAGATATAATTATCGACAAAATACACCACTTATTCTAAATGTTTTTTTAGTGTTGCGCAGTGATAGTAACAAGCCGCAAATAAAGCATGTTTTAAGGACAACGATAGAGCCGCCAGACTGTTGTGGCAAGTTGATAACGCTACCTATTTGAATAATGATAGGTTGGTGTTCACAGTGGGATCATTGAACTCTGCCTCCGCTTATCTGCCGCGAGGGCGCGAGGGCGCACTAGCCACCACTGCCGACTGGCTAGTTAGCTGTCTTCGCTACAGCTGTATTCTGCAGCTAGAAACTCATATTTCAGGGATATCCTTTCATCAGTAACTTATGAGTTGCAGTACGCTCGCTACTCGTATGTTTAAAAATAGACATGATTGATAAAAATGTTGTACGTCGTATCATGTTCTCGTGAGCCGTGCAGCGCTCCGAGGAGCCTGGTGTCACACAGCGCGACACTTCGCGCACCAGTGGACTGCACCTCGCCGATACCCCACAACATCCCTCACACCTAGTGTGCGTACGTACTCGCACTAAATATGGTCAACTTCACGCACCAATACTACCGAACATTTGAATACTTGTTATATTCATTGATTACACCTTAACTTCGCGGAATTGAATGTTATCTAATAGTGCTCAGTGCGGGGCACTCGTCGCTTCGTCCTGCATGACGCTATGTTTTCACAAGTCGTCTTTATTTGAGTGGTGGCCCGTCAGGGAGGCAACGTTGCCGTCATCAAGGACTGGGCACGAAGCGTGTTCGGCTAACGAATGTGTTTCATAGTCAACGTAAGTACCTTCACAAGCAGTAAGTTGGGAAACATATCATAGGCTCTGTATTGAATATGTGCAGTTCAGTCTGCAAGGACTTATACAGTCGCAATACTAATAAACAAACAAAGTAAAGTAGTCGTGGCGGTACTCACCCTCGGCTGGGTTGGAGACCGCGTCGTGTATGAGCGACGCGATGCAGCCCGACAACCCTGCAACAGTCAACGTCCGGCGTCAGCACATCAGCTACACTCACACGTTACTGCCGTCGGCAGCCAGGAGGCGCAGAGTTGGCTCACCGTGCGTGATGTGGTCGTGCCGGTGGCGCGTGAGGTGCGACAGCGAGTGCTTGCAGTACTCGTAGGTGGCGAAGAAGCAGGCGTGCGCCGGGCCCGCGCCCATCACCACCGCCGACATGCCGCGGATGGGCCTGCGCGCACACAACAACATGTTCTTTACTCGGTCACAGCACCCTGCTACCACTGTCGCCTGTAGGTGATCGTGCTGCTGGAAAACTTTACATTACTGGACGTTATTTGGCTTTTTTAATCCGACATGGCTTTTTTAATCCGACGATCCTTACATAGTCGGGTCCTACCAATATAAGGTATAACCAATATAACCTTATGCTGGTACCCACTGCTACCAAGGTTAAAGTTAAAAAAATCTTAAAGGTATTCTAGTTATGCAGAAATGGTAACGTCGTATTGTGTGGGGATCAAAATGGATTGCGGAGCGTATCGGAGAACTGCTAACTCGCACGACGACAGTATCCTGCAGAGCGGTACAATAGCTGCCACCACTGTTGACCGCCCCTGTGTGCTAACGGTAAGGCATATTCGCTGACACTAGTATCTGTAGGCTGTATTAGCACGGCGAGGATAGGCCAGGTTATGTTTGATGTAAGCTCAGGGCGAGGAGAGACGACCCAGGCGAGGAGGTAGCTCAGGAAGCCAGCAATGGGACAGTGTAAGCTAAATAAAACAGAATGTTAACATTCTGTTTTGTTAACACTACTCTCTACTCGGTGTGTTGTTAAGTGATTTGATTTGATTTGAACACTATTACTGTTGGTGACTTAGTATTGACAATTTTATTAATGCCGCTCGAGTTGACTTTGTATATTTTCTTCAATAACTGTTCTGACTGCTTGTATTTATTTTTTGGGAGGCTTACTGCTATTAATACAAGAATAATATTAAGATAATTCACAACATATTTACTAGGCTCTACAATTACATAGAGTATTGTTGTACAAGTTGTAAATAGATTCAAGTATTCACTACTTGTGTACTTGAACTGACATGCTTATTTACATTAAAAAACATGCTTGACGTCACTCCATTAAATAATGGAATGACGTAAAACATTTGTGCAGTATCATCGTGCCTCAGCAGCCCATGAGTTCCGCGTTGCCCGCGTTCAGTAACAGTGTGCGGTTCTACGATGCATCAGCAATGCTCTTGCGACGACACTGGCTGGTCCCTGAGGCTTTCTACTGTATTTGTAGCAAGTTATTGCTATTATGCATTCAGCGGAACTTGCAAAAAACAATTTAAATTTATTTTTGTAAAATTCCACTTAAATAGCACTAAAAACTTTATTTTCTTCAATATTCTCCAAACGTTACAGTTATGTTACAGAAATAATATTTTTTATTGAACCGCTTAGTTTGAGCTGCTGGAGGACGTCATGGTAAAAAATAAATTAAATATTAGAAACAAAAACCGACGACTCAGTTTGGGACAATCGCTGTCAGGTGGCATGACCTAAACTGAATCGTTAACTGGCGTCGCGCTGCGAAGTGAAAGAACAGTTCAGTTTAGGTCCTAAAATGAGTCGCGTACAAAGAGTTCGCGGCAGGCACCAGGCGCCGGTCATTGCGCAAATGTGGGACTAGGTGCTGTGGGTAACTAACTGACAAGCTTTTTCTTATAATAAATACTTCGAAGTTGATATTTCAAGTGACTCATGATTTTTAGAGTTCCATACCTCTATATAGAAAAACGGAACCCGTGTAGGGTCACTCGGTCGGTTGTCAGTCTATCTATCCGTCTCTCACAGCCGATTTTCTCGGTATTTACTGAACTGATTCAATTTAAATTTGGTACACAAATCTTCTGTAACCTAAACACGAATGTATAAAATATATAATTTGAAAATGGGCTCTCTTTTTAGTGGGAAAACTAGAATAGGATATAAAAAAATTCCGACTGTACCGTGGGATATTTTTTTTTCATAATTTTTAATTGGTGTTACAAAAATGAGATTCGTTCGGAACCCTTTGCCGGTTCTTCCAGGGTTCTTAACGACTAAACCAATGTATGTGACATCTTTAGAAGCGTTGAGTTATCCCGGGTATGTAACATAGCCTGGTGATTTTTTTTTTTAATTAATATGGTTCATAAATAAAAACTCCAAAACAATTTGTTGTCATGAAAATAAGACTACAATTATACTGTCATCGTCTACAGCTAGCAAAAAAGGTATGAAATAATAAACACAATGATAAAATTTAATTATTAAATTTAAAAAAAACAGTGGTGGCTGGTGGCCAAGTGGTAACGGCCCCGACTTACGAATTGTAGGTCACGGGTTCAAACCCAGCCAGGCGCATTACTTTGTGTAGTAATTTCATCACCACTGCTCTCAAAACGGTGAAGGAAAACATCATGAGGAAACCGGCATGTCCTAGAACCAAAAATTCGAAGACATGTGACATTCACCAACCCGCACTGGGCCCGCGTGGTGGATTACGGCCCATTCCCTCTCCTAGAGAGGAGGCCTGTGTCCCAGCAGTGGGAACGTTAAAAGGCGGATTATGCTATTATATTAAATTAAAAAACACGCCATGCCACAAAGTGCCATACCACGCCATGTCAAAAAGTGAACTAAAAAATTAAAAAAGGATGGATATGATAGAGAATAATCTTCTCTTTGCAGTCGGGGGACCTGTAAAGAACTATTCTAAAAAGGAACCATCCCCCGACTGCAATGAAACGATTATTCGATCGATTCGAACGATCGTTTTTAATTTTTTGGTTCACTTTTTGACCTTGCAGCCGTGTTTTTTAATCATTTGTTTTTAACAAAAGTGGCCGAAAAAGATGTTGCAATTCATGGAATATCTTACTTTTGTTTAAGTTACAATAGTGAGGATTGAAACAATTGGACAAAGAACTAAGCCCTGAGGGAAGCTCACACAGTCAACGTGTTGCGAATCGGCTGACACGTTTAGAAACCAAAGTGACTGAAGACGCAATCAAAATCTTCTCCAAAGATCCGGACGAGTCGAAATATTCGAGTTTTCAAATCAGTTTATCACTGAGAGATAGAAAATTCCTAAAATATTTATGATGTAATGACAAGTGTTGCGAAGAGACTAACATTGAAAAATAATTTGATTGCTTTATTATGTAATTTTGAAAATAATGATAATTTTTTTGAATACACATTCGATATCGGCCTCACCAACAAGTTTTGCTGTAAGATAAGGTTAACAGTGTTAATTACTGTACGTGACTTATTGGAAGCTAAATTTTAACGTAAACTATTGTTCCGATAAGCGCTACAATAAAAAGCGTAGCGTCTTGAAGTAGGTAAAGTACTTCAAGGCGATGATCGTGGAACGCTGATCACCGATCATACCGCTACAAACCTCTCTGGTACACGACTCCTTGAATTACATTTACATAACTCGATCTTCTTAAAGGTTACAATCGGCTCGCCGAATATGTGTCAAGCTTTTATATTGTGTATCTCATTTTAGAATATTTAGGCGAGTGGCTCAGTGAAGCACTGCCGCTTAGCGTATGTACCAATACGTAAGGAGTAGCGTTACGTCAACCGTTTTTATTGGTTTAATCGGATATCAGGAACCTGCGACTACACAGCAGTGATTACACTCAGATATCTAGTATTTGTAATTCATCGAATAATTCAAAGTAGTCGAACTAGTTAAAACCTGAATACCGTGAACAAAGTTATGTGTACAAATTTCAATTATTAAGAGGGAGGACTGCTCGGCTACTTCCCGTTATGTCACATTCCCGATTGGACAACATGTCAAAAGTTTTAAAAACAACTGAACGCTAGTGGCGTTTGGTCAAGATTTTGATCTTCATACATCCATTCCCCAGCCCCAGCCTCAAATACCCGAAATTACTGAATTGCGAAACCACGGGATTAACTTTCATAATGTTATGCTTTCCTGAAGCCAGTTTTAAAGTTCACGCAGACGAAGTCGCAGATAGAGGCTATTTTATTAACAAAATACAAAGAGCTCACTGGGATAACAATATGCTAGTATCACGAATTCAATACTGATCTAGAGGAAACCGAAAGTGATAATCAAAACACTTTTGACGCGAGCGCAACCGCGGGCGAAAGCTAGTAAGTAGATAGAACATGAACGGAGGCATTTCTTTTTGCTCCTGATTGTACTTTCCAAACAAAAGGTTGACCAAACGGGAAAGAATATAGGCATTTTCAAATGTTGACGAATCGGGAATGGATGTATGAAGATCAAAATCTTGACCAAGCGCCACTAGCGTTCAGTTGTTTTTAAAACTTTTGACATGTTGTCGTATCGGGAATGTGACATAACGGGAAGTAGCCGACTGCTCAAGTGACTTGTTCTAGCCTCGCAACTAATGCAGGTAATTCGTCCGTATAAAGTGGGAGTGGACATTTTTGAACCGAAATAAAATGATGATATAGGCATCTCCGTGATCATGGGCATCGTATGCGGACTATATGATGAATGCAACTAGAACGATGTGCCAGACACGGGCACCGGCCTAGTGTTCGCTGACGTTCGTTGCGTAACAGTAGAAAGCGCACGGAAGCGCGCGGTGCTGGCGCGGCCAGTCGGGCAAGCGGGCCGCGCCGGGGCAGCGAGGCGGCGGCGCGCGGCCTTGGGCTGAGGCTCAAGGTCGCCGCGATTTAGTAGGCGGCGGGGACCTCTCTTCGCGTACTGACGTACTTAAATCGATATCGTCTCCCAAAACTTCACGTTAGTTATATTTAGACGCCTCGATTAGTTAAAATATTAGCTTTAGCAATGGTGAAAGGGGACGTTGAACCACTCTGCTCGCAGAGGGCGGTATTTAAATTGAACGTCAACCTCCTCGTGGGGGCTGCTACTCGACACTTAAATTCTGCGCAGCGGAAAATCGATAAATTGAAAATAGATTGAATACAGTAATGTCACATAATGTACACGCACCTACGTGGAACAATTAACGAAGGTAAGGTCAAGGAGACATGACGTCCGAGTGGCGAGCCACTAGTATTGACGTCACGAATCCATTAGGCGCAGGAATGATCCCCAACACGTGGCAGCGAGTGACAGTTTACACGATAATACGCTCATTTCAATACTCAAACTTCTGGGGCCAGTTTGCTCTCGGGCCAGTTGAAAGCCAGTATATCGGTGTTGACGAACTGCAGATTGCTGCGGCCCAAGCGTGGTGGTGCGTGTCGGACAGGGCGCAAGGATCGCGTGAACGATCCGATACTTGCGCGCAACTCCTAATGACCGTTGTTACTCAACTCCGCCACTTAATCCTTCGCTATTAGCAGTTTCCCTTACGCCTTCTTGCAATGGACTTTCCGGTACATTGTAAATTATTTTACTTAAGTACCCTTATGGCGAAGATCGTCACTTACTGAAGACGTCGTCCCGGATGACGTCGTCCTTGAGGTCGACCGCGACGCAAATAGTGTGACGATCTCATCATGTTTGCGGGGCAAACTTGACCACAGATCGCCCAAGACAGAGAGATTTGGAAGAAGAAAGGAGAGGCCTTTGTCCAGAAGTGAAACACAAATGCAGGATAAATAAAAAAGTACTTATATTTGACGCGGTCGTGCAATTTGCGGCATCAAGTAAAATCAAGGGTAGCACGCGCCGACAGCGCTTCTCACAGACATCAGCGCGGGGTGCAGCACGCCGCGCGAGCGTTGTGTGACTTCCTTTGCGAAAAGATGCCTACCTTTAATTACAGGTCTTAACTCCAAATCTACGAACTCGAATACATGCAGAATAATAATTATGTATGTGGTTGGGTGGGCTATTTTTAACCGGGACCACGTGACACATGCGGGAACGTCGCGGGCCTGCGGACGGGGAGCTTTGGGTGGCTCGCCGTCCGATAACAGCCAGATCCGCGTTGAAGAAGTTGTTCGAAATAGTCACCTCGGCCCTGGTGCACAAAGGGCATTAGGACGAACACGGATGGGTTTTAGTAAGAGTTTGACACCCTCTTCCACTCTAGCGGACACACAGCACAGAGACTAACTCGATGCGCACGGTTCTACGAATATTGTATTAAACATTACTACATCGGTAGCGAGCTACACAAATATCGTGATTGTACTCTTTGATAACTGATCAAATCGTAATACAAACTCTTGAACTGTGTTATGCTTGCTACTCAAGTGTGCCATAAATGTACAACTGTACGGACTAACACCAAATGTAAGTTGGTCCTACTGCTGCAGTGTCCAACGCACAAGTTGAGATCAGACAAATTTTTGAGGCTCTGAAAATCATATGTTGTAGCTAATAGCACACCTTGAAAGGTGTCAACCACTCGGCCAGTAAGGATCAAAGATTCCACCAATACGAGACGACTGACAACATCCTTGCAAAGAGAGGAAAGCAATAAAGGGTTCGATAAGAGAGCCACAAGATTTAACGATCGAGGGATTAGCGTAAATATTAAGAGAACTTGAGCTAAATGCCGACTTGGACGTCTTTTTAAATATAATTTCATAGATGTAGGAGGATGTGTTGATGGGGAGACTGTTGCGATACTTCTTCCCAGCTAAAACAGTAGGAGGATGTCTTTTTATAAAATTTGACGTTCAACAAGTGCTTGGCCCTCAGCCTAACTCGCATTACGATTTTGAATAAAGTAGGCTTGTGCCCAGCAGTGGAGCAATAAAGGCTAGCTATTACAATTCATAGGACACAGAACTACAGGTATTGAAAGCTCTGCCAGGGTTGTAGTTTGTTCGAAAGTCAGCATGGCCCTGGAACGGCGAAGGTCATTAGGTGGAACACGGATGGGCTTATGTCAGTACGAGTCTGACACTCCTTTCCGCTCCGCCCAGAGCGGAAGAAGTCATTTGACGATTTCCCATCCGTAAAAAAGTATAGAAAGCTGTGGATATTGATGATGGTCCGGTGATGCGACTATTCGTGGCACCTGCAATGGCAGCCAGCCACAACCGGCCCGACATGTGGTGCGACTCTATCATAGGAGCCGATGCGTATCGCAATGATTACAACGTTTAGTAAGCGCGGTTATCGGCCACGCCTGTACCAATCTGCCTTGCGGTGCGATATCGCGACGTTGTTCTTTTTTCATAGTTCTCCATCGAGTAGGTATCTTTACGTCGCAGCCGCGCTCGCCGGTAATTGGTTTTTATTTAATTTCTAATGTTAGTCAGTGTTTGCACGAGAGTCGTGTACCGAGACTGATAACTGGCTGCTACTATGTAATTAAGAGCGCTGCAATGAGTGTGTGTGGGGTAATCAATGCGTTGCATTGGCAGATACGTAGAGGAGCTGTGCGCCACATCCGCGCGTCATAACCCGCGCTCGGCGCAGGCGCGGCGGTCACATGCGTCGACGTCGAATGTGTACTGAGTGTGGACCATACAGGTATGAGTATGACACTAGTCTGTAATTTCCTGGACTTTTCTGAGACAGCACCTACTAATCTTGATCACATGCTACGGAACCATACGGCAGTGGTCTGCCTATTTTCTGCCTTGTTCCACCCAGCTGTGTGCTAGTGTCAGAGACGACGTTCTGGAAGCTCCGTGTATACCTACTGCTGACTCTATTCAGCAGGGTATGGAAGCTCCACGGGCCGTACTTGGCAGACTAATATATACCGTGCTAGAACCAGTCCTCTCGAGGCTTATCTTGAAGAAGAAACCTCGAAGGTTCGAGCGTATGCCATGCGAGTAGAACAAGTCCTGGCGTGATTCGTGACGAAGAGGGAGGTTGACGATGTGTGACTATATTGGTGTTTGTCAAATACGGACAATGACTATTATAAATATTATTAATATAATAAATATTATTTCAGTTTTTTTTTTTTTTTTGACTGGCGTCTGTGAAGTTAGTCAAGCATCGCTAATTGGTCGGGGGCCGATCACAACCATCGCAACACTGCGTGCCCGCACTGCCTGCGACCTCCGAACTGATACATAAGGATGTAATTAACTAATTGCCATCAGACAGCTTGTACCGGAGCAGATGCCTCTAAAATAAAGATCGAAATTAAAGTTAGTTTTATTTCACACTGCAGTATAACAACTTTAGCTGGGGCACGTACCACTGGATGAACTCAAAATAGCCCACGTTGTATTACCGACAGCACGAATAGACATTGCGGGTGCTGTACATTGCGAAATTCGCTTATTGGAACCTCAAACTTGACTGGGGAAAGGTCGGGAACAATACAGATTCGCAAAAGTAAACTTAATCCAGGGATTTTTAGAATACGCGCAAATTAGACGCAGCAACTATCGATCATTCATCGTTCGCGCACTTTCACTGTCCGTAGCGCCGCGCCTGGCACGCGACTTGATAGTGTGAGATTATAAGATCAACGAATACTAGACGAGCGCGGCTGCGAATCACGCCCGAGATAACGTAGCTATGTAACGTGCGTGACCTCATAACCTGGACGGTATCGCGACAGGCTCGTGGGGGCGCGAGCTGTCGCTGACCGCCACACTTGCGGCACACGAACAGGCTGGCGACGAGTACTGTGCATCAGCAAGCAGCGCCCGAGCTAGCGGTGCAGCCGTCGCTGGCTTGTGGTGGTTGTGCTGGTTTATCGTGAACGACTCTCTGCTCCGGAGCATACAATCATTTGCAATTTACGAGGGACTGAGCTCATTAGTTGGCAATTGGCATGCCGGTGCCGATGTTGGTTGCAAGCCACGCTCTCTGATTTGGACCTTTCGCATGCAAGGCCTGCAGCAGAAGACAGTTTCATCATCTCATCTATTCTTCTCAGAATCATGAAGCCATTGGAATTCTTTCGTATAATACTACTGTACTATGACGGTATACTTTCAAACGAATTATTTACACAATTTAAAATTCCAATGGCACAACATTGTCGCATTCTGGAAATGTTACACAAGTTATATTGTTTACGTTGAGCTTCAAGTTCGTTTTTGACACAATTTTCATTATTTCATATGATTTTAAGCCTCATTTGTGTAGAAGCGGCCGAGCGTGACGCTGTTACGTTTCAGGCAGTAAGCTGGACCAGTTCAGTAGGGGGCAGCACCGATTATAGCCGATACAGTTTTCGTTCTGGCTTGTCTTCCAGCTATTCTTTGAGTGATCTAAAAGGAGCATTCTTCTTCACACAGGAATACCATGGAGACACATCATGATGAAGCACGCAACGCCGCGGTATGAGCATAGTCGCGCCGGGCGCTGGCGCGTTTCTGTCATACATATTCATGAGGGGTGGCGACTGACGACTGGCTAGTGACCGTCGCCTCGAACTGTTGTAATTATAACGTGGCCGTCTTTAATCCATTGTATCCGGGATTTTCGGGAATGTGCCAGTTTACTTATGAAGACCATTAAGTTATATTGCGTGGGAGCAGTAACGGCATCCTGAAAGCAATAGGCAAGAAGTTGGACAGCCCACAGTGTGGAGCCTCACCCAGAGGACCAAGTCTCTTTTACTTATTAGATACTAGCAGCGCCTCGCGATTTCACCCGCGTAGTTCCCGTTCCCGTGAGAATATTGGGATAAAATATAGCATATGTCACCCGCGGATAGTATAGCTTCGCAACAGTGAAAGAATTTTTCAGATCGGTCAAGTAGTTTCGGAGGCTACTTCCCGTTATGTCACATTCCCGATTGGACAACATGTCAAAAGTTTTAAAAACAACTGAACGCTAGTGGCGTTTGGTCAAGATTTTGTTTTTCATACATCCATTCTCGTTTTGTCCTTTTTTTTCCCTTTTTTTGATCTAGTTCTTCGTACGGTACAGTCAACTACAAAAGTTACCAAGGTGGGGTATATTGCTTACTTAGCATATGTAAAATCCTAAATTACATACGTTACATGCATAGGTATATACCATGGCAATAGGTTTGATTGCCATGTGCAGCTTTCATCTATTTAACTTTGAAAACCGATAGTTCCTAACCCTACTGAGATTGAATCAGACTGCGGAAGTGCAAAAAATCCAAGTAGTCAAGATTTACAATACAACTACCAGGAGACTAGAAATGTCAAAGTATTTTCGGGGCTGGAATTGTAATCGGCAAAGACTCAAAAACTACCAGGATACCAGAATCATGAAGATATATTGCCGGGGCTAGAAGTACGAGTGTTAAAAACTTAAAAACTACCAGGATACTTTACTTGTGTTTTTTGTTTGGGGCTGGGATACATTTTTAACATCAATCTATGACCCTTAGGAGTCGAGGAAAAAGCAAAATAGCCAGAAAGAATAAGCCAAAAAGAGGAAATGACGCCCCAGCCTCAAATACCCGAAATTACTGAATTGCGAAACCATAGGATTAACTTTCATAATGTTAAAGCCAGTTCTAAAGTTCACGCAGACGAAGTCGCAGATAGAAGCTAATTTATTAACAAAGTACAAAGAGCTCACCGGGATAACAATATGCTAGTATCACGAATTCAATACTGATCTAGAGGAAACTGAAAGTGATTATCAAAACACTATTGACGCGAGCGAAGCCGCGGGCGGAAGCTAGTAAGTAGGTTGAACATGAACGGAGGCATTTCTTTTTGCTCCTGATTGTACTTTCCAAACAAAAGGTTGACCAAACGGGAAAGAATATAGGCATTTTCAAATGTTGACGAATCGGGAATGAATGTATGAAGATCAAAATCTTGACCAAACGCCACTAGCGTTCAGTTGTTTTTAAAACTTTTGACATGTTGTCCAATCGGGAATGTGACATAACGGGAAGTAGCCGTTTCGGAGCCTATTCAATGCAAACAAACAAATCTTTCGTCTTTATAATATTAGTGTAGATTAACATAGTTTTTAAGTACATACTAACAATGAAATGGATCATGGTTATCTTATAATTATAGTTATATGATAATAAATCGCCGTTCTCATCACACGTACGTAGACACTTGGACTCTGTGAAGTGGTTCTGTGTGAAGTGACGCTAGAACTAATCTCTTCTAGAACTAATGTCATCATCAGGGAGTTATGTGAGCACAAGGCACGCTCGTACAGAGTCGTACTCCAGTTAGCTTGCGCCAGTTCACAGCTGCTTGTGTTCCTCCCAGGGCCGTCTCAACCCATGCAGGGCCCCCTGGGCGCATCTTAGTCCGGGGAAGTTTCGGAAAATTGAAAACCGGCCAAGAAAGTGTCGGAGCACAGGTATCTGTGAATTCCGTAGGTAACCCAACGGAGTATTTATTAAATATCTTACCAATCAACAAAAAATATTGCTATGTAATGGATTTTTTTCAAAAGTTAAAGCATTACAGAGCGAGCGAAGAGAGTTCGAAAATTTTTACTCCTTAGCTTATACTGTCGAAGCAAAGAATAGGGGTGTTTCCTGAGTAAAAAATATATGATTATATTTAGTCCGTCAGTTAGATTATAGAAAAATATTGGACACGTATTTTTTCCTTTATCAAATCTATAAAAACTGACGAAGCGAAAGTTAAGCTCGCCTTTGTACATGCACTTTATTATGTCTAATATAATATAAGTTGTTTTAGTGTACAATAAAGAATTAAAGAATTAAAGAAGATACAAAGCATCAAAGATCAGGAGTGGGGGCTTGTGACGTTACGGCTCGTTAAAAATTGTAGCGAGTAGTGACGTCACACGAGTTTTCAACGCTCTGTATCGGCTTCATTTTTTGTTTACGTGAAAAAAGAAAAAATACGTGTCCAATATTTTTTGGAAATCTATCTGACGGACTAATTAGATTTTTTTAGTCAACTACCCTATTGTGAAAACTATGGATCCAGGTGCGAGCATAGCGTAGTCCGAATATCTTGCACCCATTCTCGAATTTCTATTCAGATGGTTTAATTATGCAGAAAAGCTTGAAAAGAAAATATTTCATCTTGTGAGCGAAGCAAAATAGGAACTCTTATCCTGTCCAAACAAAGTATGTACATATATTGATCCAAAAGTTCGAAAAATTGCAGCCAATTTAATATTTCAGTTAAATTTTCTTTTGATATTTTAAAAGAAACAAAAAGTTACTTTTTTGAATCATGCTGAAAATCTTTCTTCGCCTAGCGAGCGTAGCAAGCTCCACAATTTTCGAAAATTTAATTCTACGACAGAGTTCGAAAATGTTTACTGCCCGCCTGGGATAGGTTTGACAGAAGTTCGTCAGAAGCTAGTGCACGGCCCCCAATGAAGCGGGTCCCCGGGCACGCGCCCCTCGTGCCGTATGGTGCAGACGGACCTGGTCCCTCGCAAGAGACGTGGGCGCGGGCCGGAAGACTGGTCCGCACTATAAGAACTTATTTGACATATAAGTGCCCCAGACCCGCACCCATCAATATGCTTAGCTAGTGTTGCTTGCTATGTTTATATGTTTAACCCTTTAATGACGACGATTCTTCGGAAACAGAAACTTGTAGTGTTTGTATGACATCACCCTGTCCGGAACCGTTTCCCACATAACAGCTACTGTCTTGTTCTTTGCAAAGGCGGTACTTATTGTTTGTAAAGATGTAATTTTATCAGCAGTCGGGCACTTAGAAACGGCTATCAATAATATATTTATAGCATAACAGGCAGAGATAGCGAGTACAATGCTAAGGGCAGTCAGCAGATGGGCGCGCGGCGGCGCAGCCTCACGTACGCTGATAACAGATAACAGAGCTGATAGCGAGCGGCGTGTGATAATGCAGGCGCCACGCGGCGGAGGGATCGGCTGAGATTGTGCTGCACTGTGAGGTGCGCCACTGCGCCGGGCGCGAGGGCCGCTCGGAGCCGGCGCCACTTGAGACACGCGCTACTGCCGCCCAGCCACGTCCGCATATGACTTGACCGATCGCATCCGATGCAAAATGTACCATTCTTTTAATATGTCGCGCCAGGTTAGTATTTTGTTATCACAAATGAACATGTATTTCAAATGTCAATGTGTTTGTTTGTTACGTTTTCACGCCTAAATCGCCGAGTCGATTTTGATTACTTTGTTACCCTGGAAATATTATAGGCTGATTTAACACGAGCGAAGCTGCGGTCAAAAGCTAATCTATACGAATATCATTAAAAGGAAAGATTGTTTGTTTATGCCGAATAAGCTCCGAAACTACTGCTACTAATGGAAAGCTACGTTGCCAGCGAGTAACATAGGCTATATTTTTTATCCCCGTATTTTCACGGGGACACACGCATGCACTTAGCATTATTGCATGTATACACATGTTTGGGCAAATAAATCTTATCTTAACGGGAACTACGCGGGTGAAACCGAGGGGAACTGGTAGTTTTATATAAATAGGCAAAAATAGTTGAGAACATGTGCTTCTGATAGGCCGAGTGCCGATACGAGACAGCATTGACCCAAATGTGTGTAGGTATTGTAGCGGAGATAAGATTTACACCTCGTGCTGACGCACCGAGCACCGACTGAGATAACGTTATCGACCGTCTTACGCCTCCAGAAGGAACGAAAGAGAATTCACTTGATACTGTGCTGCAATACCCACATCTGGGAGGAGCACTACCAGTAGCGTAGCTAGGGGGTGTCCCCGCGGTTCTGGAAAGCAAAGGGCATTAGGAGAAATACAGATGGGATTCCGCCCAAAATGGCAGAAGTCCTTTGATGATTTTCCATCCATAAAAAGGGCGGCCCACCCTGGGTAACACCCGACCGTTAGTTGACTGTTTTTAGTCACGGCCGGTTTTCATCTCTCAAGCGGTTGGCGCAATGAAACCAGTACTAAAAATTAAAACTTTCTATCTGTCTTAGTTCTCGAGCTTTTCTGTATCAATAAACTAAATACTTGTATTTAAGTAAGAATGGTCATTATAAAATAAAACTCACACCACATTAGGGGACAGCCGTACTAAGGCAACTAGCCCAACAGAAGCAAGGTCTTGAGGCGACCTTGTGTGACTGCAGCGGTCACATGGCGGCGCCGCGGCGGGCCGCCACCAGCTGGTCCGGAGTTACGCGTGCACTCTCTGACCAGCATTCTAATCATTATGATGGTTACAATCAAGTCATACTTATTACATCCGAGGTAGCGCTCAGCACTGACTGGAGCTGTCTAACGTGTGGCTGTGGCTGTGGGCGCGAACGATATTTTCCCGTATGCCGACTTTCACCCGGACAGCTAGTCTTGCTAGACTCAACCTGACTACCTATATAGTTATACCGGAATCGAACATGAAGATGCCACCAGAATCTAACTACTATCTTATTTACTATACAACTGATTTAGGGGATTTTGGCTTTAACTAAAGACATTTCTGACATACGATGTACAGGAGTTTTAGTTGTTTGTTCACAGATACTTAAGGAAAAACTATGTTTAATGGTAACCGCCTCTGTGTTGACTGCAACGAGTGTGTCGGTACACAGAGCACGTGTCGCCGCGCGCAGGGCCAGACGACTGCCGAAAGCAATGGGGAGCAGAAGTACCGTACCTACCAGTGCTAACGACGTAGTTTGTCATACGACGCGACGTGCGGACGCGCTGGGTGCACGAGGGGGTTTGAGACATAACTATAGGCCAGCTAGAGGAATTTTAATAGAATCCACAAAAAGTTCGTACGTATGTATGTACATACATAAATGTTTTTGACATCCTGGATATTTGTAATACGTACGAGTGGGCTAGGTAACGTAGGTACGCACAGAGTGGAGCGGAGCGCGGACTGGCACTTCTGAGTGTAAGTCCGCCGTCCGCGCGCCAATATTGATTCACGCGTTATACACTCTTTGAGCCTTCGCACTGTTTATTCAACTATAATGGAATAGCGCCTAATTACATTACATAGGTTTCCCTTTCTTTTATACTGTTTGTTTTGTTCCAAACGGTGTCAAGTTGAACAAACAGGGTAATTAGTTGAATGAAGTGATACTCAGTGGACAACACATGGCAGTTTGTACTATCCTTAAGCTTTGAGTGTTCTTTATACAAGAGGATCGAGAGGCGCGAGGGGGTATACAACAACTAATGGAACTTGTCCACTCTCTACATTAAATTGGATTTCAGCCATGCCGGCGAAGGTCAGGAGATACGAAGTGCCAAATTCGCAATCTTGCAGGTCCGGTTGAGGACGATGAGGTTCGGGTACCAAACAGCCTCTAACAGCTCGTGCTATATGTGACAGAGATGGTAGCGTCGTTGGTTTGTCCCCATTTAATGTATTTGTGTCGCGAGCGACTTGTTGTCGCTTAGCGGGAGTAGCGAGTGTTACCTGAGCAGCCCCTCCTTCTTCACCATGTGCCGGAACGTCTCGGAGATGGAGCTGTTGTTGGCACTCCGTAGAGACTGCATCCGAGTCTGCAACAACGTACCTACTGTTAGGCAACGAATCGCTGCTGTACAATGTGAAGGAATGTTGCGGTATACGCGTCAGGCGTCAGGCCGACTGCCCGAGAGTCTTTGGCTGTACGCCATCCACACAGGCCTCCGTTATTATGTGTTTAACACAAGTGACACCTCAAATTTCTGTTTGACTGACAAACCTACAATTGTTAGCTTCACTATAAAAAACAAACGATGTAGCCTGTAATTCTCTGTTTAGCGAGTCTGTAATTTTTTCCGATGATTCTACACATCGATGAAAAATTACAGTTTCCTCCACAGCAGTACACTTTGCGAACAAACAATTTTTTTTAATCACGGGATATTAACGAGGAGCGTGTAATTTAGGCATCAGTCCCTCCATGTGATCGAAGATCAGCTTGACATTGAGCGGCTAGTTATATAGAGTGTCGCCAGCAGGGCTGCCTCAGTTGTGTCTGCTCTCGGCGTGTGACAATGCTGCTCCCGGCGCTCGTGGTGCTGGCGGGCTGCGTGGCGGCGGCGCAGGCGGTGGCCATGGACGAGGACATGGCGGAGCTGGCGCGCATGGTGCGCGAGAGCTGCGCGGCCGAGACGGGCGCCGACGTGGCGCTGGTGGAGCAGGTGAACGGCGGCGCCGACCTCATGCCGGACGCCAAGCTGGCGTGCTACATCAAGTGCACCATGGAGACGGCCGGAATGATGTCGGACGGCGAGGTGGACATCGAGGCCGTGCTGGCGCTGCTGCCGCCCGAGCTGGCGGCGCACAACGCGCCGGCGCTGCGCGCGTGCGGCACGGTGCGCGGCGCCGACCACTGCGACACGGCCTGGAAGACGCAGCAGTGCTGGCAGGCCGCGAACAAGGCAGACTACTTCCTCATTTAGTGCACACTTATACACTACTAATTACTATGTTACACATATTATGCTGCTTTTCATATAAAACATATTGTTATATACTCTATATAATCACATATCTTTTTTCTGTTTAATTATAGTCCAGATAAATAATTTCTTTCTTTTTTTACCTATTATTTTGTTGCTTAAGATATGATTTCCCATTCAATTACTGAAGAATTCAATTTTAATTACAATGGCAAACATTGGACAGCACTTTTCCTTAAGGGAAAATCATGGGAATAACTTGTATTACTTATAAAGCCTGTGAAGTATTCATTTGTGCAGTATCTTTTGTAAGTATTTATTTATGAGTTGGTTTAACTAATACGCTGTGGGTTGAGGTTAATGAAACAATGAAACAAGTTACTACATCAAGGTACTTCATTTCAACGTAATCTTTTCTTTCTATAAATAAACAAATATTGTTATGCTAGATTCCACATTGTGTTTAAATTAAATTCCTTACTGCAAGTTAATTGCAGTAATAAAATCATTTTACATGAAGTAAAATTAGGCATGAATGTGTGGGTGGCGTTAGCTATCAACATTACTAGCTGGTCTGCCGTATCAGAGATGGTTCTGGACATTTCTTGTGCTACACTTGTTCTACAGTTATTACTGCTTCACATTCTGTGCCACCAAACATACATTTTAGAATGAAAAGCACAAAACATAGTGTCATATCGGTCAATAGAGTACACAGTATATGCAAAGGAGAACAGTATTTTCTGAGAGAATGGAATGTTTGTGGTTTTCATAGATACATACATTTTATAATATTTACGAGACATCATGATCAAACAAGACATTACAATAAAAGAATTAAGTAACTGAGTCAACAATTAACAACAAACAACTTGCAAGTATGATCACATATCCACGCATCAATCACTATTAAATTGGTTACCCATTCGTCAGCGCAGAGAGATCAAGACCTTGACTAGTCTGTTTGGTTTTTCTTATCTAACTTTACAAATTCAAATTCTTTGTGCTGCCCATTGTAAAATCTTCACTGTACCAATAAACATCTTTTACGACATCCCTCACACCCTTCTGGGTTTATTGACTTCACTTTCTTTGCCGAGGCGATCTTCCTTTGGAATGCGCTCCCTCTGACCATCAGGACAGAAACCAGTCGGTTGTCCTTTAAGGTGAAGGCACGTGAGCACATTCGCAAGAAGTTGGTAGAATCATCACAGCATTAATTCATTGGATTCGTTTTTCTCAATGTCTTTGTTAATTTTATTTGTATGTATGTTATCTATGTATTTATGATTGTACTTTTTCCCTCTCCATTTATCTTTCTTTATGTCTCTGCACTACCCTAAGGGCGACTGGTAGAAAATGCCTATATGGCATTAAGTCCACCTTTGTACAGTATTTCTTTTATTAGTGAATAAAGTTTTATTAAATAATTAATTAATTTTAAACTGAATCTAATATTATCTCGTCTGACAGGGAACACACACACACCTGTAGGTGTAGGTGTGAAACTATCTTTGCCCATCTGTCAGTGAACCTATTCTGATGCAGCAATAGATTGAACCCTAGAGGAGAACATAGGATACTCATCACCCCAGAAGCTCCCCTGGGATAACTTCAGACTTTTCTGAGGGTGAGGGCAGCTGTCAGTTAGTATGCTATTACACTATTTAAAAATTGCTCCGCAAGCTACTAACCACAGAAAATCTAAATTCATTTAGTAATTACATACCATTACCAATGACCTACTTAACAACTGTTCCTCTGCAAAGTGTAGTGTTGTCAAAATAAGTGATGACAACTCACAGAATGACACAACTGAGACAGCTCTGCCAGAGGAAAACCACAATGTATTATTAAATAGTTATTAATGACATATTATAATGTCTGCAGCAATATGTACATAAGTGAGAATGCACCGGCCAGCAGGCACATGAGTCAGTTCATGTGCTTGCATTTCATCTCATACTCATTTACTACATTTATTTGAACACCACACATAATGTGCTGCATGTACATATCAATGTTGGGCACACAAGTCGCTATGTGTTATTTAGTTGTTTTCATGTACTAGTTTTAATCATTATTTCGATACGCACATTACAGTATAAACAGCTATATGATAAATGCAATATTTAAAGAGTTATGAATGTAGCTATGAGATGTTCATACATAGAAAGATCTATATAAACATGCTAAGTATTATAATTCCCATAGCTAAAATATAAGTTTACTAAAACACATAGCGACTATGAAAAGCGCAGTGACGATATTGTTTATATACAGTTTACCTCTAATAACACAATGTTTATCAATGTTAATGCTAGATATGCTACAAAAAAAACCCTCACCTCTTGCTCCTGCAGGTACTGTAGCAATGGTGGTCCACAGATAATGACAGTCTATGCAAGAACAACAGTGACACATGCTCAGTAACACAACAACAGTCTCTGGCAACTGCTACATCATTGTAAATAACAAGCAATCATGGATCAAGGTCATGTTTGCTTGTCTCTTGCAAGCATGTGTTTAATAACAGATTTTTATGTAATTTCCTGAATTATTATGTCATTGCAATTATGTTACTAAATTCGGATCATATATCTACAGGCTTGATCACCCATGTACTATGTACAAATTGGGACTCTTATTGGACTGGCATTATTAAATTAAACTGCTCACCATGAAGACTGCTGGATAGTGTGGTTATAGTTAATCTCTGTTATCAGTGAAAACCAGTTTATTGACTATATCATGGCTATATTTGTAATAAAAATATCATGAAAATTAAAGTAAAATTAGGGGTTATCTAAAAACATGTTAAGGTCAAAATATCGGGCTCGTCAGAACATTTGTCAGTCTTATAGTCGGCAAATAGGTAATTGCCATATTTTTACATAACGAGAGATCGCAAATTGGTGGCGTAACAGGCCAGCCGATAGAACTGTCACACTGATTAGGTTAGTTTGAATGGCAGCCACCAAGGATCTTGCTGCGCAGCCGGCTGCTGCCCATGCTTACCTTTACGGAGTCGAGCGGGTACATTATGCAATGCTCCATCACCCCCGCTATTGCTCCCGCAGTCATGTGTGTGACGGAGTTTTGGGTCGGAAGGGTTTCATAGTCCTCAAAGTTCATAATACTCACTGAATACTGACACTCAGCACAAAAAAAAAACACTCTAAGAGGAAAATTTACAGGGGGGCTACAATTTTGATTTACCGAATTAGAAGTATCATTTTCACTGACTATTTTTATCACAAGTCATCCGAAATTTAGAACAATCAAAATTGATTCCATAAATGCGACTCTCAAGCACGCGCGACTTTAGCGGTATCACAGAGTAATAAGAACTTTCATGTCATTCGGTCATTTATAGTCTGTTAGACAGTGATGTGCCAAAACATAATTTTTAAAATCGTCTAAATGATTAAAGTATCGATATAAATCTATTATTTCTTATACTTGTATATGTCATTTATTTATATATGCTGTATCTGTTCTTGGGTCGGGTCTAGTATCGTTTGGCAGAAGTTGGGGTGTAAAATCGATTGAATCTGGAAGAGCTTGAGTCCCTGATTATAACGCTACCACTCTTAGTAAAAGGTAACTCATATTTATCGAGAAATTAACAAAATAAGTTACTAACCTCAAATTGTTTAAGCGGAAAACGGAACGTTAAAATGCTCGGACCAAGAATTAAAATGGGTGTTTGACAACCAAATCTGTCACAATATAGTGTCTGTGGTATAAATATCGTGCAAAATCGGTAAAACGGAACGTAAAAAGACATTTCAATCATGTGTCTATGTCAACATTCCGTTTATGTTCCGTTTCTTCCCGAGTTGTGTGTTTGTTTTGAAGTATTATTTTGGCTTTTTTCAACGACCTTGGCTTCTCCCCTGAACTTGGTAGCAAGAAATAAAAGTGATCCTTTTGAGTAATTAATCAAAGTGATAAATTTTGGATAAAATAAATAACTTTAATTAATGTGATGTGTTTATACCAAATTGTATGTATGTGCAAATTGTGCGAAAGGCAGTTTACTAGTGTTACAAGGAGAATTTAGGATGCAAGAGCGACCGAAGCGAGGTCGGGACATGGGGCACCCTGACTCGGACAGGTTAGGTTAGAAGGAGTGGCGGAGTCTAGTGAGCGAGCGAAGCGAGCGAATAGACTCCGCCACTCCTTCGTGGTTATTTTTTTTTAAACCCTTGACCTTTTTTAAACCCTCCGACACGTTTTTTAAGCCACTTAAGTGTTTTGAGGTTAGGTTGCTGAAAGTCGAGTTTTTCGGAAACGGTGCGTTGCCTTTTTACGGGAGTAGTGCCATAGGGTAAGAGTCACCCCCTCTCCCCTCACCTCCCCCTCTCCCCCCCAAATCCTGCCAAACGATACTAAACCTTTACCCTGTTCTTTCTTATCACCAACAGTAGGTAACTTAGATTTGATTGGCCCATAATTTCACGGCATCGTTGGCAGTGCTTAATTCTAAGACCTGCTGACATCGCAAAGAGTATTATAATATGGGAGTGACATCGCATCGTATCCACAATAGGTCAGCGTTTAGTACTAATACAGCTCGAACTTGAGCGAATACAGTTGCAGTAGTGCTTACTGAAACCAAGGGTAATGGTCGTTGGCTGCACGACAACGCTCTTATAATCATATTATGTACATTAGTACAATCCGTAGGATGATCTAAGGCTAGATCATTCTACCATTAAAATAATTATAAAATGCACTAGCATGTACCTACATACTCTATGTCGGACTGCCAGTGTTTTTAATACGATTTTAGCTAATTTTTACCCTCTTCCTGTTGACAGATTGATATGAAATTTGGTACATATCTTTGGTTTTGACTTTATGACGAATATATCATTGTAAATCCAAGATTGCCGTCGCTACAAAATGGCAAGTTACGTATTTTTGTACCACCCCCATTCGAAGACATGTGACATTCACCAACCCGCACTGGGCCCGCGTGGTGGATTACGGCCCATTCCCTCTCCTGGAGAGGAGGCCTGTGTCCCAGCAGTGGGAACGTTAAAAGGCTGATTATGTACCACCCCCTCTATATAAATATCAAATGAAAGGGCTTGACTTGACTTTTAGTAGAATACTATACCTACACTGTGTCAAATTACAAATCCAAGATGGCGATAGCTACAAAATAATGGATTACATTGTGGCCACCGACAAGATGGCCGATTTAATTTTTTCACAACCCCCTCAATATGGGTACCTAGGTATCAAATTAAAGGACCTACCTACTTTATTATTTTTTAGCTTATTATCTACATCATTATGATCCTTGTTTTCAATAAAAGCGTTTAATTAATTAATAATATTTATTTTCACTTCTATGTATGTCATAAATCGTTATTTTATCTTGTGATCTTATTTTTTACTATAATTGTATTGTACCCACGGCTATGCTTGCGAGGGTCTCCCACAACTATTCACGCAGCGCACGCAGTCAGCTGATAGATCTGTATTTCGTTCCCCGCTGATAGGGCCGCCATCGCCAGTACATGTACAGATAGCCTTGTGCTTGTGTGATTGTAGCACAGACTGTAGATCTTGTAGATGGCGCCACCAGTTCCTAATAAATCTTTTTTTAAATTTGAAAATGACTAGACATAAAAATATAGATACTCGGGTATATCCAGGTAGTTAGCTACTAAAGGCCGTGTGCAATAGTGGTCCAAAACCCTCTGACAATTAGTAGGTAAGTACTAATGGAAAAGGGGTGGCAACCTTGTTTACAAACCCGGCAAACACGGTTAGTCGAATAACCGTTATTCGTCGAAAATATGCAACAATCGCACTAGGTACAGTTAATCATATCATACGTTACGCCCAGCCAACCAGACGGTGTTCCTCCTACTAGGCATTGGACTAGTCATCGCCAAGCCTGCTAAGGATGCACTTGTTGGACTGGGATGTATTCATCAGGAAAGATTCTGTACAAAAGAAACAAACAAATAATCGGAAATGCAAGTTTATTACTTTAAAAGCATATAGTCTTCACGTTAAAAATCACTGATAATTCCTCTCACACATTTCTCAAATTCCGCATGAATATAATATACTAAGTGATAGTCGTGCGACCGAGTGTTACCTCGCGTGAAGACGGCGCGTCCCGAGCGTGCGCGCCACGCGGGGCGTGCAGCGCGCGGCGGACGGCGCGCACTCTATTGTATAAAAAGCGAAACCTATTCTCACGAACCAGTTCGGGAGCGCACTCCGGTATACATACATAAATAGCATTATTACAAAATAAACTCTATATATACATCTAGATACAATTCAATATAAATAATAATTTAACTCGTTCTTTCACTCGCATACATTACACTGAAAGCTGATATTGCTTATCATTTACTCATTCATAGCAGTTTCGTGAAGATTCGATGGAAGCGTATCGGTCGACGTGGCGCATCGTCTGCTCCGCCTGGCGCCTAGCTATGCTCAGTGATGGACACGTACATTCTTATGGAAGTAGGTGATAGATACACAACATGAGACTTGCGAGGACGTATAAGTTCAGGACCGACTAAGTTAATATTCGCACGCACTTTACTAACATTTAATATAAAACTTTTTGTGGCACAATTGACGATTATAAAAAGCTGGGACGTCCGCGTCGCGTCTGGCCTGGTACCTCGCTCCTTTGTACTTACTAACGATGTTGCATCACTTCCATACTCGACACGACACACGACGACAAGAAACTGTTACATGCTCGTAACGCGATCGTTTCTCTTGTCACCTCACATATAAGATTAACAGAACAGCTCATCAGTTCTACAAACAATTTATTTAATTGTTTGTAGAACAGGTGAGCTGTTCTGTCTTTAAATATTTAGTTTATTTAAAATACGCGTGCAGTGCCGGATTAGCAATATAGCAACAGCACAATAGAAAAAACTATGTTCCCCGCGGTTGCACTTAAGTATAAATATAAGCGCCATGGCATCCCCGGATATTTAAAGGCCCCGTGGCGGCCTCAAAAACAGTGCAAACTTCCCTTCTATAAGCCAAAGAAGTTTTAATTTGATATTTTCGATTATTTTCGTTTCTATTTTACGGAAGTTTTAGGTTTACGGGCAGCGGCGGCAGCGGCGGGTAGTACGATTTGCTACTGGCCCCGCGCTGCATTAATCCGGCACTGTGTGCACTATTTAATTTAAGACTTCTTCGTATATTTTATAAGTACGGCGATTGAATCCAACCACGTATAGATTTTATTACAGAAATTCAGAATATTATCTTTTTCAAAACGCTTCACAATTCTGTCGTCATGTAGGATTGAAATAGAACATTTGTGAAGATATGACAATTTTTTAAATAAAGCTACGAAGTGATACAGTGTTGCTGATTGTAATATTATATATACGCGATGACCACAGTGGCCTAAGTCCCCGAGTTGCACCACAGATTGTGATGCCGAGCTAAGACAGTCGCCGAGCACAGAGCGCTCTGTAATGGTAACAAATTAGGCATATATCAATTGTATGTAAGCTATCTACTTTAACGCGTACCTTATCTTATATAATTTATCTCGAAAAGCCATCAAAATGCTGAATGAAAAACAATAACACAATAGGTACTTTGAATATAATGTCATCTATATTGCAACCAAAATAATATCTGCCTAGAATAAAATTAAAAACAATGATATATTATAAAACAAGGGCGCGCGCGGCGCCGTGTGACGTCCCGCGCTCCCCCACACACACACACACACTCACACACACTCGCACGCTGGCGCGGCGTGACGTCACGCGCTCCCGCACACGCCCCTCGCACGTGTCACGTGACTCGGTGTCGCGGAGGAAGCGCGCGGGCGTTCACGCCGCACATATTATGACATTTTATTTGTGTTCTAATTTATAATGGAACATTATCGATAGAACCACGTTCCGCTCCCGCATGCGCTCACTAACAAAACATTCGACCGCTTCCCACAAAAGCTACACTTATAGCTACCGATACATAGCGATATAGTCATCTATGTCCCAACTTAAAGACTAATTCAAAATATTTATCTTACATATCGTAATATATTTGGTTCTCACTAAAGTAAAATAATTCCAGGCGCCCACTCACAATCACAATATTATATAATAATTATATAGGTATCTGCATATATCTCATTTATAAACAAGGCATCGTTTCAGCGCGCGGCTCCATGAGCTCGCGCGCTCCGGCCTCGCTCGCTACGCTACGCGATGTATTATGATGTGACCGCTATAATATCATCACTGTGGTAAGTATCGCAGTGACCGTGAACAGCCACCACGACGTCGTGTAAATAATGACAACAATGTAGTTAGTGTGTCGCGACGGTGGTGTCCGCTGTCCGCGCCTAGAAGAGGCGCGCGCGTCGCTTGAGCTCGTTGCGGCGCCACTGCGGCAGGCGGTAGAAGTCCTGGCGCCCGATCTGCAGGATGGCCTCGAACTCCGCGTCCGACAGGTGCCGCTGCGGGGCGCACAACGTGCTACATTAACACCAACTACTTCGAGTCGTTTACACAGTAGCCCCAGAGCCAGTGGGTGGTTACCTCGAGGTTGAGGCGGTCGACGTCGGGCGGCAGGCGGTAGTTGGTGATGAGCAGCAGGTGGTAGGGGTAGAGCTTGGCGGGCTCATGCAGCAGGTGCGACGTGGCCATGTTGGGCAGCGAGCGGCGCACGGAGCCCCCGGGCGCTGCCCCGCCGCCCGCGCCCGCGTGGCGCCCGCCCACGCCCATGCCGGCCGCGCTGCTGCCGCGGATCACCACGCCGCCGTCCGTCGTCTGACCACGTTCGATATCATGACTTTGTGTTACACATTCATAGAAAAGATTTTTGCAGTCGCAATAAATGATGTAGGTACTATGATTTCCGTTAAAAATTGATTGATATTTTTTAAATTCTAAATGGATTTCAAGTTTTTCTGTTTGCCCGAAATAATTTAAATGAAATAATTAGTTAGTTTCAGGATTATCTCAAGCAAAACTGAATGAATGTTGTCGAAAACTCACCACAGCACTTCGATCCACATCTGTTATGGAGCCGGCAGAAACTGAAATGATAACATTGTAGTGAAACAGTTGCTACTGGACGAGCACGAGATACGAGTGCGTACGCGGAGGCGATGAGGATGTGTCGCTCTATGCGGCCTACGTATGCGGGAAGCAAGCGCTCATGCTCGTGTGCTGAACACCACCAACGATACAGTTGAAGAGAGAGAATACAATGCGTGCGCGCGGGCCGCTCGACCGAGTCCGGTGGAGTGGTCTGCAGTAGGCAAGTGCAAAGTGGCACTGCCGCGAGATGTGACGCCGCTCAAGGAACACGTCGCGCGTTGCTGACGATGCTGCACTGCGTACTGCACGGGAAACGAAATGAGGGAAGCGGCATTTGCAGTCGTGCAGCTCGGTGTGCCCCACACGATGCTTCACTACTTTTACAAATGTTCAACAAGCAAAAATTTAATTAAAAAGTTGAGAATACGAACAAAGAACAATCTGTGATATTAATAAATATATTTAAAAGGGCGAATGTCTAACCTTATCGCAATTAATGTGCTCTCTCTTGGTTGTATCATTATAGCAAATATATTATATATTTCATTCCATTGTTACAGCAGTAGTTGTCATAGTTTTGAGGTATGAAAAAATAGGTAAGTACCGTGAAACGCCTTATTTTGTGTCACTTGAACCGTCGCTTCAGAGATAGATACAGAATACACATAGACGAGAAACAGATAAAAATGAATATATTAGTAGGTATAAGGTGTGTTGTATGTGGCAAAGCTGTGTGGCTGTGTGATGAACTGCTGAATGGATGTGGAGAGGCGCAAGCGGGCGGCGCTACTTACTGCACAGCTCCGTCCGCACTGCGCGCAAAACAACAACCACGCTCGTCAGTACATATGTCACACAGGTGCGGCGCCGAGCCAATCAGATTATACAATAGTCGCGCGTATTGCGGCTTGGAGCCAATCGCGTGATTGCGTCGGCGGCTCATAGTCATAACTAATCGTACAGCGGCTTGTAGCCGACCCTAACAATAACATAGTACTTCTGCGAGATGACATTTGAGTACGATTTCACGCAGCGAGCCGCGCCGGAGCGCATCTCGCAATGTGTAGAGAAACAGAACCGATTGGAAGTGGCTACTTGTGTCATATTTGCATGAATTTGAAAAACAAACGGGTTTCATGCAATTACAAAAAATGAACCACTTCATGGTCGTTTAAATTTCCTTTAAAATTGCAAAATGCGTTCCGTTGCGGTACATAATTATCTGATCAACGCCCACACCATCAGGCACAAACTGCTGATAAAATAAAGGTTTTTGTCCGCGCGGTACAGGGTCAAGATAGAGCTACTAATTATTATTATAAGAAGATGAAAGATGTCGTTCAGTAAAGTTCTGTTGCTCCACCGATCTCCGCTGAAATGGATACAACTTCATTTGCCCATGAACCCCAGTGTTTCATGAGGAGACTCCACAAGAGCCGGTATTCAAACATATGTAGGTACATATAGCAGAAAACCTCAAGATTGCAACGAGTAGGACTAGCACTGCACCACACGTTACAGCCTGACATACTATTTTGAAATTCAGCAATCCTCGCAGGCGTCATGATGTAGGTATTCAACTTGTACATATGTATAATAATAAGTACGTAACAGTAAACTAAATACGTATTAGTCATGTGGTAAAGGGTATGAGGTATAACATCTGGCTGTTAGTAACGTGAAGTGAAAGTAACGCACTCTCGGTATGTTGTGACGGCGGCCGACGCGCCAGGCCGCTCGCACGCGAGGCGGCCGCCGCTCCCAGTTCGGAGGGTGACGATGCAGTAGACGGATACTTACTATCTGACTTGCCGCTGCTGAAGTCGGTGCTATGCGTCTTGTCGCCCATGCCGCTGAACGTGAAGTCGCCCTACAATACATACATACGCTCCGGTCAGTCAGTGTTAATAACAAGCAGTAGTGCTACAGCCACGAGAACGAGACACAACACTCATGTTCGGTCGAGCACTCGAGCTCGTACAAGTAGCGGTATTCGCGCGCCCGGTGCGTGCGGAGGTCTGTCGCACGCGCTCATGATACGAAGCAGCTCCAGCTATTGATGCAAGGGCCCGCCATACCGTCATGGCCTTCGATGGCGAACTTCACACGGGAGTGGGACAGGTTTAAACATCTACTTAGTCATAATTAATCACGGTTCGTAAATTTATCCATTCGGCTTGAAATTGTGTTTCGAAAATATGTTTTATTTCTTTTACGTTTATTATCCGAAATATCCCATCACGGTCAAGTTTTGCCAAGTAATCTAGTTCCTCAGAGTAGTTTATATTTCTGGTGAGGAAAATACCTCGAGGTAGGGTTGCCAGCTATACTATTAAAAACTGTATTATACTGTTTTTCACTCCATTATACTTTTTACTGTCGAACAAAAATAAATTCATCAAAATGCTTAACGCTATAAGCTAAGTGTAAGACATAGACGGTAACAATTTTTATTATTTAGTCAGGCGCTCAGGGCAGCACAGCCACAAACAAATCACAGGAATGGAGTTTCAGAACGAATCTGTCAATGCCAAATATTCAAGACACAGCGCTTGCTGAAGGAGAGTTTCATGAAATAAACCAACACATAAGAAGGTAAAGGTTTAGTATCGTTTGGCAGGATTTGGGAGGGGAGGGGAAAGGGGGTGACCCTTCCCCCATGGCACCACTCCCGTAAAAAGGCAACGCACCGTTTCCGAGAAAATCGAATTTTACTAACCTATCCTCAAAACACTCAAAAGTGGCTTAAAAAGCGTGTCGGGTATAAAAAAGTAACCACGAAGGAGTGTCCTTCTAACCTAACCTGTCCGAGTCGGGGTGCCCCATGTCCCGACCTCGCTTCGGTCGCTCTTGCATCCTAAATTCTCCTTGTAACTATAGTAAACTGCCTTTTGCACATACATACAATTTGGTATAAACACATCACATTAATTAGTTATTTATTTTATCCAAAATTTATCACTTTAATTAATTCCTCAAAAGGATCACTTTTCTTTCTACCAAGTTCAGGGGAGAAGCCAAGGTCGTTGAAAAAAGCCACAAAAATACTTCAAAACAAACAGAGAACATTCACGCAACTCGGGAAGAAACGGAACATAAACGGAATGTTGACATAGACACGTGATGGTAAATGTCTTTTTTTACGTTCCGTTTTACCGATTTTGCAAGATATTTACACCACAGACACTATATTGTGACAGATTTGGTTGTCAAACACCCATTTTAACGTTCCGTTTTCCGCTTATTTAATTTGAGGTTAGAAATTTCTTTTGTTAATTTCTCGATAAATATGCGTTACCTTTTAATAAGAGTGGTAGCGTTATAATCAGGGACTCAAGCTCTTCCAAATTCAATTGATTTTACACCCCAACTCCTGCCAACCGATACTAGACCCGACCCATTCCAATAATCCGGCACCCTCTGGTTCTTCTCAGATGTAAATATACTTTACTTCTTGTAAATAAAGTTGGCAGCCCCACTCGAGGATAGCGCACAACGACTCAACACAACAACGTAATAGCTGTGTACACATACATGTAGGACATGCAAGGTCATCGACTCGTTAATCAGGGCAAAATAAATACGACTTAATTACTTTATAAGAGTGTACATTTTAATTTGCACTGCATTTTTTTTGTTTTTTATTTTGGGTTTGTCTAAACAAACCCCTTCCAACTGGACAAGACACCACAGCAATTAGAATGAGAGTCGTGTTCTCAATAAACTGTTTCACTCCCAGAATAAAAAAAATGCAGGAAAGAAAGTATTTAATAATACAGTACTTTTGTGTTTCTGAGAACTTTGAAGTATTGTCAAATGAGTGTTTCTTTAGTAGATATTGTTTGGTATAAAGCACCTAGAGTGCAGGCGACCGACGTAGATAAGTGAGCTAGCCTGTAGACCGGTCCCGCGAGGCGTGCGGCGGCGGCGGCCGGCTACCGAACGACGTTTCGGGACGATCAATATAATCGACATTCGATCGACCACAATCTAGTTGCGTATATAATTATAGTCACAAAGACAACGCACGAGATTAACAGCACAAGTAACGTAAAAACGTATAACATACACTTATTTTCAGAAAACACAAGGCCGAGTAACTTTGGCCCTGGGACATAAGTTTGGTTGAAACTCGTGAACCAGTAGGAACACAGTAAACACGGTGTACTTAGTGTGTCCCTATTGGTTAACGAGTTTGAAGCAACAGGCCAGGGCCAAAGTAATACGTACGACCTTAGCGTGGGTAGCGGTGAGTAGATCTCGTACCGTGTAGTGCGTGGTGTGCGGAGTACTCACGGCGGTGGACGAGGAGAAGGTGTGCGAGCGCGGCGCCAGCCCGTAGCCGGGCCGCGGCGCCGCGCGCAGCGACGACACCACTGCAACACCACACTGTACTGCGCCCGCCCGGCCTGCCGCTCTCCGCTCTGCCCTATCGCGGCTGTCCTACTGCCCTACCTCTAGCCTACTGACGGAACACGCACATCGATAGCTAATCCCGCACCCTACTAAAAACAAATGTCACTAAATCAAGTCTAATCGTTTATGTCAGAGCTAGCAAAATTAAACAGAAACGTAACTAACTGTGTTCTGACGCGTTCGGGAAAATCTACCCATGTGAATGTTTGCTAGTGGTGTGTTGACGTGTGTGTTGTGTGGGTGTGTGGGTGTCGGGGAGGTTGCGAGGTGTGGTACTCACGGGCTGACGGCGACAGAGCGCGGCGGGCAGCGTGCTGGAGCGCAGGCCGTAGCCGGGCCGCGGCGCGCCGTGCACCACTACACACACGCGGCTATAGTACTCCACGTCACGACTGACCGGTGCCGAGCCGGCCCGACCACGCGCACGACTCCCGCGCTAGGCTAGCTATGCCATCCCAGACAGTCTTCATTTCTGTTTAACTTTTATTCTTCAATGTATTGTTTCGCGTGCGCGTGAGTCAGCTCAACTCACACAGATCATAACAACTTGTAACAACATTGACATGGACGATGTGCACTCAAACTTGGAACAACAGTCTACTAGTAGTAGTTGTTACAGCCAACAACTACTACTAGTAGACTGTTGTTATACTGGTTAAACAAGACTCAATGACTGCACATCGTTGTAGATAAGATACACTCACGCAGTTTCTATTTCGAATAACAATCGTACGTACTACCTCTGTATAGGACTATCGTCTTCAAAAGTATTTCATGTATTTGGAACTGCGTGCGTGCACCGCCATGCACCATGCAACCAGAGGCGCAACATAACGTAAACATCGAAGACGTGTCACCGTGCGGCGACAACGCCGCAACAACACCATACTTATATTACTTAAATAATCATAATATTAAGCTTATCACTAAATATTCATAGAAGCGGAATGAGCATACTTGTACGAACAGCGATATATGTAATAAATAGTACGAGGTCACTCGGCAGAGTGAACCTGTGCGACAGTCGTGGATACAAACAGAGCCAATCCGCGGAGCATGCACCAGTTAGTCAGTTAGCGGCTGTACAGAGCTCGCGACAAACGTGAGCTTTGTGGTTGGGGTCGTGCTGCAAATGGTTGCTAGCAGTCGTTGAGTTCGGGACTATCGAATTTTGTTGCAATATGTTACAGCAACATGGAGCTGGGTAGAATAATCACTTTTTTCTAGCAACACAGACTATGTTTAGCCACTGTTGCTTAACATTACATTACTGTTAACGTAGTTTCAGTAAAAACAAGCTCACGTGTGTCGCGAGGACTGCGCGGTGTAACCATGTAACATATAAAAGAAAGTCATGAACAAGAAGCGCACGTAACACAAAGGATGCAACAAGCTGCAGCAACGCCACGCGTTAACTACGAACGAACGCCGTACTTACTGACCTGGGGATGTTTTAGCTACATATACGGAGTTGTTGCCGTAGACGTCACGACGAAAGTCGTCGTGAGTGAAGCATGATACTCAGTAGGTCAGTGTAACTAGACTCGGAAAGGTAGCCCATGATATGTTTAAGTACGTGAGTGATAGATACGAGAATAAATATTTTTAAGTAAACATAGTAATATTATCAAGAGGTGAGATTTATTTTTTAGGAAAGATTAAATCTGGAACCGCTGATTCGGTTATGAACATTATTTTACAGATAATAAAGTACAATATAATTGAGTGCCACGGGCTTCTTTGTAAATTCAAGACCGTTGTGGGTTAGGCCCCGAGGGCGAAGTCGTGGGGACTACGCGAAGTTTGATGTTTTGGAGATGTAGCGAGTCATCGCAAAAGAATACGTGCAATGTCAGCGATACATATACGGCGTCGTGTGGCAGAAGCAACTCCATCAGCCAGGCGAGTGCCGCAGTGAACACAACTAGTAGTGGCCGTCCCTCACCTGTGGCCGCCGCCCGCTGCGCGCTGACGTCACCGTTGTGCGCATCCATATCTCGCGGGAGTCGCTCCCCTCAAACAGCGTCCGTGAGCCCAATACGTGGTACAGATTCTATTGTCGTTTGTTACAGGACCACTTGACCTTATATTGTCACTTGCTGTCACGCTATATGTTTGAAAGCGCGACACTGTTTGAGCGGAGGGACTGTCCCATACGTTACCTCCTCGACAGGACAATGCGGACGTTGCAGCGAGCGAGTCAGAGATTGTAAGTTGTTATCATAAGAACTCATATGTAATGGAAGACAAAACGCGGATGTGTACCAACAGCGTTACTGCATATTACAATATATGCGCGGGGAATAAACGCGCACAAGCTACCGGCTTCTTAAAGGCTCAAACTACGAAATGGGTGCATTAGTCTCGACATTATGTCTGATGCATTATGGACTCTATTCCTATGAGCATAGAGTAGAGTAGTGTCGAGAGTAAGGCTGGGAAGTACTGATTTGACTCACCGTCGTCTGTGTAGTACGTGTACGTGTGTACTGCAACAGACCGAATGTTAGCAAGGTGCGAGCGAAACAACAATACGTCCAACCATCGCTTTGTCCATCATACACATGATGACAAACACACCAGTTCATTGCGCACGATTTTAAACAGACACTCATACTGGACCTTACAGATTTTTAAAATGAATTATTATTTGCATAGGTTCTACATCGCGAATACTATGAAGAGGTGTGTTTGATAACGTTAAGAGAAACAGCGCGGTATCAATAAATAGAGCATGTATACCCCGCGGACAAATAGTGAGGAGTTAGTGTGTGTTAGTTAGCGAACATGAGGAGCCGTCAGTGACGAGCTAGCGGCTATTAGTGGCCGACACCGGCGCGCGGCGGCGAGACAGATGCGAAGGGTCAGCTAGGAGCCGGGCGAGCGGCCGCGTGCGCCTCCCAACTCGCACTGTTCTCTTATATTGCACTTGACCGGCCGTGTTTGTCTAAATATTCGCATCACTTGTATAATACTAAATATAGGTAGGTATATTTTCAAAATAATTCTGATTTCGAATGCCATGACCTTAATTGCCAAGCAAACTAATACGCCGAGTGAAGTCAGTGAGAGTTGGTAGGCGCACGGCGTGACGTGGACATCCTGTACGCGTTTAATTTTATTAGGACAGTATAATTCAGTACAAACGAGCAGCTGCAGGATTACTTAGTAGGTACGTAAAGAAAGTCATCATGAATATTCTTAGGTTTTAAGTTACCGAAGATATTAGTATTGTGCGTCAGACTCTGGCGCTCGCCGCAGCGGCAAGTATAGTTCGGTAAATACCGCTTTCATGGGTTGCATCGGAATCTGTCGCACGGTTTCAAATAGTCGGAGTATGCTCGTGATCAAAATAATGAACAAAGCGTAGTTTGAAAGCCGTTGAAAAATATGCAAAACCCCTGTTAAAGCCTCTATATAGTATGTAGTATCCACAACTGCAAGTTAACAAAATGGCTTTTGGTATTCGCTGTGTTCATACTTTGACCATGATAGACTTTCCAGATTTACAGATCGCACTAGGACTTAACTTTTTGTTTATGAAACTGAGTTTTCAAACGAATATGAACCATATTTATATGCAGAGTATGGTCTCAAATTCTAACAAATCAACCGGCCGATTGCGAGTTGCAACGGATTTAGTTTTTGTAATGTTTTATCGGAGATAATGGTAATTTTTGATAACGTGCCATTTTGGCACGTCTATTCGAATAGCTGAGCTTGTCAGGTTTCGAGGCTGGAGTAGTAGGAGAGTAAGGGTCCGCTTACCGTTGTAGGTGGGGATGTGCGAGTGCGAGGCGTGGTCGTAGTAGGCGGCGTCGGTGTGCGCGCGCTGCTCCAGCGAGCGCGACGGCGACGCGCCCACCGGCGACGAGTAGCGCAGGCGCGGCAGCGGCTCGCGCGACGCCGACGGCGTCCTGTGCACTTACACACGTCTATGTCGTATAGACTATACAAGCCTTCCTCAATAAATGGGCTATCCCTAACTATAATCATTTTAAAATTCGACCCAGTAGATCCTGAGATCAGCGCACTCGACCAAAAAAACGCTACAGCTAAAATGTAGTACAGTAAATAAGGTATTCTGTACTACACTTTAGCTGAAGTGTTGGTTTGTGCACAACCTAGTCCCTCTCAGAATTAAGAAAATAGGTAGAGGGTAATGCAAACCACTGACTGCATCACCTCTTCCGATTACCTCGAATTAACATTGATGAACAAAACAGACTATTTCGAACAAATGGTGGATTGTACTCGTACCCATAATATTCAAACTAAGAAATTGTAGAATGACTTTGATTCTTCAATTAAAAAAAAAATAGCTGTTATTCCAGTACATAGGTAGATCGTATATCGTTGCTACGCGTGCATAACCGCGGAACAACAGTTGGTAAATACCGCGTATCGGCTTTTGGTTTTTTTGTGCAGAAGTCGGTTGTATTTTTTTGCAAAAAGTTTTTTTTTTTCACTTTTTGTTGGTAACCAACTCCCTTTTTTTAGTTACACCATCACTGTATTCTCGTTTTGACATATCCTATAATAAAGGACGATTTTGAATTTCATTTATATATAGTTCAATATCGAAATCGTTTTCTGATAGTGACTGCATTCCGAATCGTACCCGTATCACGTACGCTCGCTAAAGCAGCAAGCAGTAGCAACTGTGCAAATGGCTGCCGGCCGTAGCGCCCCTACCCACACGGACAGAGCAGGACGGCGTGGTTGTACGCGTTGCCAACAAACGCGACGTTAACGTTGCGCAGACGCGACGTTGACGTCGCATTCAGCGGACGTTACTGCTTGACACGCGACGACGCGACGTCAACGTCGCGTCTGCGCAACGTAGACGCTGCGCAGACGTTCGAGAGACGCCGACGCTCGTAAAACGCCAGTGGGATAGCGGTCTTACATCGACAAGAGGGAATGAGAACTTCATCAATGTACCACACATTATCTATACTAATATTATAAAGCTGAAGAGTTTTGTTTGTTTGTTAATTTGTTTGAACGCGCTAATCTCAGGAACTACTGGTTCGAATTGAAAAATTCTTTTTGGGTTGAATAGACCATTTATCTAGGAAGGCTATATAACTCCACCCATCCAAGTCGTAACCTCATTCACAGCTGCTTAACCTCTCCGATGTTTCTCTACTTTTAACAGTACTGATTGTGCGATTTTTCAATTACGATAGAGTATTTGTGTTCCAAACTTCTGAAGGGAAGCCGGCGGGAATCGGCTTATGACCACGCTTCGCCACTGTACTAGTCGTCAGATTTCAAACAAATTTAAATCGGACCACACGAAAAGCACCAGCTTTCGAATATAAAAAGAATAATCAAAATCGGGACATCCAGTATAAAGTTATGAGATAACACACACACAACAACAACACAAATACAGTCGACTCCTTTTATGGAAGTCAGTTATAAAGGAGCCTAATCGAAACTGATTCAAGTAGTGTAGTAGTCAAGTGTTCAGACTCGCCAAGATCCGTCGGCCGTATTGTACTGGTCAAATAACTACAAATATCTCACCTGCTTGCATTTCTAGGATCCAGATTCTGTTTCTTCCACTGCTGCAGTTTTTCTCGTTCTTTTACTTCTTTTAGGAATACCTGGAACATTTTAACAATTTACAGATGTTGCTTGCAAAAGCTAAAGTAAAATTCACAACACACTCACGAGCTTTTCTGACTCAACAAACTGTCAAGATTGGTTTTTATTAAATAACTATCTGTGCCCGCGACTTCGTTCGTGTAGATGCCGGAAAAAAATAAGTCACATAGATAAGATGTACATACGTACAGTCAATATATCTGCATTATCTGACCCCTCTTAGAAATATGAAAATAAAAAGAAGGCTACACAGGGCACCCCTTCCGTTTAAAATGCCGACCAGCCCTGATATTTACAGGTGTCTCGAATCCAGTTGATTCTTAATTTCGTACTATTTAAAATAAATTAATAATTCTAACCAAAAACTAAAATTGAAAAAAAAATTCAAACAACTGAAATTATTTTTTTTTATGAATCAGAAGATTTGGAGAAGCCCCTAGCTAAATAATACAGGGATCGATGTTCTAGGTTAAGCAACGCTTGCCGAGGTCGGTCTGGGGATAGGTGATCGTGGTGAACGTACACATGCCTCGGAACGGACGTTAAGCCGTTGATCTCGGTAGCAATTTGCTGAGCAGTGGTGTTTGGTGCGACTGCCTGCCAGTCCTCCACAAACCATTAACTGGGTAACGCGGCGCTCCTGCTTGATATAACTGGTGTCAGCTTTTCTGATCTTTTCACAATCCGTAACGACTGCTGAATATCTACAAATGACAGCCGGGACCAACGGCTTAGCGTGCTTTTCGAGGTATGGAGGAATCTCGGTATGTTAAGATGGTCACACATCCACAGACCAACCTTGGCAAGCGTTGCTTGACCTTGAAGGTCATCCCGTACGGCTGTTAAATCACAATTATTATTAATGTGGCCACACAGAATCGGTCGCCAACCATAAAATGGCGACGCTTTTTAAACTCAATCGGCTTAAATACTTATTAAACGACTTGTTTTTATATTTAACTTCCTGCAACGAGAATCAAAAAAATATTCATTTTAGTTTTAATTATATCTATACTAATATTATAAAGCTGAAGAGTTTGTTTGTTTGTTTGAACGCGCTAACCTCAGGAACTACTGGTCCGATTTGAAAAAATCTTTCAGTGTTAGATAGCCCATTTATCGAGGAAGGCTATAGACTATATTTTATCCCCATATTCCCACGGGAACGGGAACTACGCGGGTGAAACCGTGAGGCGCTGCTAGTTTTTTCATAAAAATACTTTTCGCATAGCAACTTGTCCACGTTAAGCCAATAATGAGCAATACCCTTTGTTCTGTTTAGTTATCCTTTAACTTCCTGGCTATTTTATTTTTGGAAAATTTTGTAATGTGCAAAAAAAACTCTTCTACAGATTTATTATATGTATATAGTTTGGAATTTTAATGGTTGTTTTCCCGAAGAGAAATGAGTTTGTATCGGTAATACAATCGATTTATATATATAAAAAATATTAGACTCCATAAATGGCAGATTAACAATTGTGATAAACAAAACTCGAAAGCGACTTGAACCAACAGTAGTGCATCGCGCGATATGTAGGTACGCGGCGGTACGTGCGTCTCATGTAGGTATCTACCTACTTTATGTCTAGTGCACTACTACTGATTCTCGCTCTTTCGAGTTTATGAACACTTTTTTAATGATTTGAAAAAAAAAAAAACATTTATTTTTTGTTTAACTTTGTGTTTCGATAGTACTACTGATGGGTAATCGTCCTGCCGCGGGAAAACAACCATTAAGATTTCACACTGTATAGATAGATATAGATAGATAACAAGTTCGAAATTTGAATTGTTTTTAAACTTATCTTTTTATTCAGTCAACAAAAAGATCTCAACCGTCACTAAAACACTTGCTAATAATTTCATACAAAATGTATGGGAAAAGTTTGTTTGCGATTTGTGACTTTTGGAGTACTCGCAACAATGGTTGGTTCGATCAGTATTAGTAATTGGCATAAAATTGTTTGGCAATTGATTGGCATAAAAAATGCGTAAAATGGCTATTTTCTTGCTAACCTGAAACCTTGAAACCTTGAAATTCTGCCTCGTAAGACCATTTTCGTGTAGCTGCAACGGATAAGATACTTACCCTTACTGCCCCACTGAAAGTTTCTATCCTGTATATTTGTTTAATCCAAAATTGGAATATCGAACTCTGAATTGTAATGTTAATGTATGAGAGAATGTAATGTGTGAGGCGGTGGTACCTGCGCGATGCCGCTCTCGATCTTGGCGAGCTCGTGCTCCTCGCGGCGCAGCTTGGGGTCGACGTCGCCGTTGTTAATGTATGAGAGAATGTAATGTGTGAGGCGGTGGTACCTGCGCGATGCCGCTCTCGATCTTGGCGAGCTCGTGCTCCTCGCGGCGCAGCTTGGGGTCGACGTCGCCGTTGTTAATGTATGAGAGAATGTAATGTGTGAGGCGGTGGTACCTGCGCGATGCCGCTCTCGATCTTGGCGAGCTCGTGCTCCTCGCGGCGCAGCTTGGGGTCGACGTCGCCGTTGTTAATGTATGAGAGAATGTAATGTGTGAGGCGGTGGTACCTGCGCGATGCCGCTCTCGATCTTGGCGAGCTCGTGCTCCTCGCGGCGCAGCTTGGGGTCGACGTCGCCGTTGTTAATGTATGAGAGAATGTAATGTGTGAGGCGGTGGTACCTGCGCGATGCCGCTCTCGATCTTGGCGAGCTCGTGCTCCTCGCGGCGCAGCTTGGGGTCGACGTCGCCGTTGTTAATGTATGAGAGAATGTAATGTGTGAGGCGGTGGTACCTGCGCGATGCCGCTCTCGATCTTGGCGAGCTCGTGCTCCTCGCGGCGCAGCTTGGGGTCGACGTCGCCGTTGTTAATGTATGAGAGAATGTAATGTGTGAGGCGGTGGTACCTGCGCGATGCCGCTCTCGATCTTGGCGAGCTCGTGCTCCTCGCGGCGCAGCTTGGGGTCGACGTCGCCGTTGTTAATGTATGAGAGAATGTAATGTGTGAGGCGGTGGTACCTGCGCGATGCCGCTCTCGATCTTGGCGAGCTCGTGCTCCTCGCGGCGCAGCTTGGGGTCGACGTCGCCGTTGTTAATGTATGAGAGAATGTAATGTGTGAGGCGGTGGTACCTGCGCGATGCCGCTCTCGATCTTGGCGAGCTCGTGCTCCTCGCGGCGCAGCTTGGGGTCGACGTCGCCGTTGTTAATGTATGAGAGAATGTAATGTGTGAGGCGGTGGTACCTGCGCGATGCCGCTCTCGATCTTGGCGAGCTCGTGCTCCTCGCGGCGCAGCTTGGGGTCGACGTCGCCGTTGTTAATGTATGAGAGAATGTAATGTGTGAGGCGGTGGTACCTGCGCGATGCCGCTCTCGATCTTGGCGAGCTCGTGCTCCTCGCGGCGCAGCTTGGGGTCGACGTCGCCGTTGTTAATGTATGAGAGAATGTAATGTGTGAGGCGGTGGTACCTGCGCGATGCCGCTCTCGATCTTGGCGAGCTCGTGCTCCTCGCGGCGCAGCTTGGGGTCGACGTCGCCGTTGTTAATGTATGAGAGAATGTAATGTGTGAGGCGGTGGTACCTGCGCGATGCCGCTCTCGATCTTGGCGAGCTCGTGCTCCTCGCGGCGCAGCTTGGGGTCGACGTCGCCGTTGTTAATGTATGAGAGAATGTAATGTGTGAGGCGGTGGTACCTGCGCGATGCCGCTCTCGATCTTGGCGAGCTCGTGCTCCTCGCGGCGCAGCTTGGGGTCGACGTCGCCGTTGTTAATGTATGAGAGAATGTAATGTGTGAGGCGGTGGTACCTGCGCGATGCCGCTCTCGATCTTGGCGAGCTCGTGCTCCTCGCGGCGCAGCTTGGGGTCGACGTCGCCGTTGTTAATGTATGAGAGAATGTAATGTGTGAGGCGGTGGTACCTGCGCGATGCCGCTCTCGATCTTGGCGAGCTCGTGCTCCTCGCGGCGCAGCTTGGGGTCGACGTCGCCGTTGTTAATGTATGAGAGAATGTAATGTGTGAGGCGGTGGTACCTGCGCGATGCCGCTCTCGATCTTGGCGAGCTCGTGCTCCTCGCGGCGCAGCTTGGGGTCGACGTCGCCGTTGTTAATGTATGAGAGAATGTAATGTGTGAGGCGGTGGTACCTGCGCGATGCCGCTCTCGATCTTGGCGAGCTCGTGCTCCTCGCGGCGCAGCTTGGGGTCGACGTCGCCGTTGTTAATGTATGAGAGAATGTAATGTGTGAGGCGGTGGTACCTGCGCGATGCCGCTCTCGATCTTGGCGAGCTCGTGCTCCTCGCGGCGCAGCTTGGGGTCGACGTCGCCGTTGTTAATGTATGAGAGAATGTAATGTGTGAGGCGGTGGTACCTGCGCGATGCCGCTCTCGATCTTGGCGAGCTCGTGCTCCTCGCGGCGCAGCTTGGGGTCGACGTCGCCGTTGTTAATGTATGAGAGAATGTAATGTGTGAGGCGGTGGTACCTGCGCGATGCCGCTCTCGATCTTGGCGAGCTCGTGCTCCTCGCGGCGCAGCTTGGGGTCGACGTCGCCGTTGTTAATGTATGAGAGAATGTAATGTGTGAGGCGGTGGTACCTGCGCGATGCCGCTCTCGATCTTGGCGAGCTCGTGCTCCTCGCGGCGCAGCTTGGGGTCGACGTCGCCGTTGTTAATGTATGAGAGAATGTAATGTGTGAGGCGGTGGTACCTGCGCGATGCCGCTCTCGATCTTGGCGAGCTCGTGCTCCTCGCGGCGCAGCTTGGGGTCGACGTCGCCGTTGTTAATGTATGAGAGAATGTAATGTGTGAGGCGGTGGTACCTGCGCGATGCCGCTCTCGATCTTGGCGAGCTCGTGCTCCTCGCGGCGCAGCTTGGGGTCGACGTCGCCGTTGTTAATGTATGAGAGAATGTAATGTGTGAGGCGGTGGTACCTGCGCGATGCCGCTCTCGATCTTGGCGAGCTCGTGCTCCTCGCGGCGCAGCTTGGGGTCGACGTCGCCGTTGTTAATGTATGAGAGAATGTAATGTGTGAGGCGGTGGTACCTGCGCGATGCCGCTCTCGATCTTGGCGAGCTCGTGCTCCTCGCGGCGCAGCTTGGGGTCGACGTCGCCGTTGTTAATGTATGAGAGAATGTAATGTGTGAGGCGGTGGTACCTGCGCGATGCCGCTCTCGATCTTGGCGAGCTCGTGCTCCTCGCGGCGCAGCTTGGGGTCGACGTCGCCGTTGTTAATGTATGAGAGAATGTAATGTGTGAGGCGGTGGTACCTGCGCGATGCCGCTCTCGATCTTGGCGAGCTCGTGCTCCTCGCGGCGCAGCTTGGGGTCGACGTCGCCGTTGTTAATGTATGAGAGAATGTAATGTGTGAGGCGGTGGTACCTGCGCGATGCCGCTCTCGATCTTGGCGAGCTCGTGCTCCTCGCGGCGCAGCTTGGGGTCGACGTCGCCGTTGTTAATGTATGAGAGAATGTAATGTGTGAGGCGGTGGTACCTGCGCGATGCCGCTCTCGATCTTGGCGAGCTCGTGCTCCTCGCGGCGCAGCTTGGGGTCGACGTCGCCGTTGTTAATGTATGAGAGAATGTAATGTGTGAGGCGGTGGTACCTGCGCGATGCCGCTCTCGATCTTGGCGAGCTCGTGCTCCTCGCGGCGCAGCTTGGGGTCGACGTCGCCGTTGTTAATGTATGAGAGAATGTAATGTGTGAGGCGGTGGTACCTGCGCGATGCCGCTCTCGATCTTGGCGAGCTCGTGCTCCTCGCGGCGCAGCTTGGGGTCGACGTCGCCGTTGTTAATGTATGAGAGAATGTAATGTGTGAGGCGGTGGTACCTGCGCGATGCCGCTCTCGATCTTGGCGAGCTCGTGCTCCTCGCGGCGCAGCTTGGGGTCGACGTCGCCGTTGCCGTTGAGCTTGCCGTTGAGCTTGCCGTCGGCCTCGTCGTCGCTGTCCGCCACGCCCTTGTACGTGTCCGACCAGCGGCGCCGCCGTTCTGACACAACACATCTCGGTTAGCGCGGGGTAGCGGCTGCCGGGCGCACACTAGCGCAGTGCTCTATACCGCGGCTTCGTAATACATATTAGACTTACAGTGTAAAACTGTAGGACTTGTACAGTAAAACAGCTTTGCCGCCACATACGAACTAAAGACCTGAGGTCACACAAAACCTACACCACGCTATCAAAGTTTTCCGAGCGATTTGAACAAAAGGTACATCCAGGGGCTTACAGTGATTTCAGAGTAGGAGTAGGCCATAAATTATTTCCAGAAAAAAAAAACAAATATAATTCACCACATTATTCTGGGTTGACCGCCCCTAAGATGACACACTGACCAAGCAAGATACTGAACGATGAGAATAGAAGGAAGATTTGCCCACTTCAAAACTTACATTTCTAAAACTAACTAGATTCAAGAATGATTCAAATCCTGATATTCTGACGATGCAAATAAAAGAAAGAGTAGGCCTCTTACTACAAGTACTGAACAAAATGCAATATTGCCGGATACTGTCACAGTGACAGTAACATGGAACCTGGAAAAATTAAATCGTATTCTAACATTTTGTCAACATTTCATTTAAGATAAACAACAGTTTGAGAGTAATTCAATAAATGGTGTTCAACATAAACATTTGTTTCTCCTCAAAAACACCGACTAATTTCTAAGTCTCCCTACACCTGTAGTTTTAATTTTACACATGTAATTATTTTTATGGAGCTGTTGCCTAAATAATAATGTCTAAATTTGAAAATACTTCCCTATTTTTTTAACTGTGTCTTTTAGTTATTAAGGAAATTTTATTCTATTAGTTACTAGCGGACCCGACAGACGTTGTCCTGTCTAACTATGAATATTGACATATAACTGGCCATGTGCAAAACATGGATTTTCAAGATTAATGCCACAAACACTAAGCGACTGCGCTTGACATTTATATTGCAAATGCTAACCTCACTGGAAATTGTATCCGTTTCAAGTCGAATGGCATATCGTTCGGAATCAAAGGAATCCGTGGAATAAAAACGTCTTCGCATTTGTACTTCTTTCAAAATTGTAGCTTCGATGACGTTGTTCACATCATACATTAAACCGCAATATGTACATTAAAATAAAATTCTACCAAGATAACGCGACCTTCCCGCCAAAGTCCGTAAAATATTATAATAGCGATCAGAAATTGTTGGTGGTCCATGTCAAAAACAAACAAAAAACAAAAGTATTCTTTTGAATTTTTGATTTCTGAATGGAACGAACATGGACTGACAACAATGGACGAACATCAAATATATGTTGTTTTTACTATATTCCAAGCATTTTTTTCATATTCACTCACCTTTTAAACCTTCCCTGAACTTTCACAAATAATTCAAAACCAAAATGAGCCAAATCAGTCCAGCCACTCTCGAGTTTTAGCGAGACTAACGAACAGCAATTGATTTTTATATATATAGAAGATAGAAGATTAAGGAAATAATCGTGTTCCGTGTGGAGTCATTGTTTCTCGAATTGGCAACCCTGTCAAGACAATTTTCATTGTCTTGACAGGGTTGCCAATTCACATGTGCCGTGCCAATCACGACACGCGGTGGCCAGCGTCGTTGTGCCTAGAAACGCCCGTAATTTATACATGTGTGCCGTTCATACACACGATAATATGAACACACGAGCATAAATTCATGAATTACAATCAGGCTGTTCGCGTTCTTGCCTTACAGAGCGGCCAGTATAGTTAGAAATGCGTCACACGGGCGCGACAACTTGCTGTAAGTATCATACTAGTTATTAGTTATTTAATATTTTTGTTTTATTTTATTTTTTGGCTTAGCATAATCAACCTATATTGCGTATATGGTAAGCACGCCCATGAATACAACAGCCCCAATATCAACCATTGGATAGTTGCCTACTAGACACAACACCTATCTGGTCGGAGGATCCTCCCTTTTCTATAGAGATTTGCGGGACTTTACACCCTGTTCTACATCCCTCTACAAAACTTTGTGACCGGTATTATTGGGTGTACCTTCCTACCATACTCAAAACAACGTTACCCAAGCCAGTTTTTAATCGGTATAAAGTCGGTAACAAACCTTCAATTATTTAATTTAGTCCACTATTTCCCCCCCCTGTATGGATGCCTTGAAAAGGCTAGTTGTTTTGAGCTGCGTAGTACAGACTCAGGCTTTTGCACGCCGCAGATTATATGGGTATTGTAAGTGGAATAGTTGATCGCTATTATATATAGTACGCGTCCCGTGGTCGTCCCGGGTACAGTGTGTACATACCTGGGTCTGTGTAGGGGTAGGGCGGCGCGGGGAAGTCGTCGCGCTCGATCTTGGGCTTGGTGCCGGGCGGCGGCTTGTAGGCGGCCGGGTAGTGCGACAGCTCGATGGGCTCCTGGAACGAAGCAAGCACCACACGTTACTACACGATGGAGCTTCTTATTTCTAGGCAGTGGCGAGATTTCAGTGCAGAAACGTGTCAGTACTGCGCTGTTATAGTGTCAGTACTGCGCTGGTACAGTGTCAGTACTGCGCTGGTACAGTGTCAGTACTGCGCTGGTACAGTGTCAGTACTGCGCTGGTACAGTGTCAGTACTGCGGTGGTATAGTGTCAGTACTGCGGTGGTATAGTGTCAGTACTGCGCTGGTATAGTGTCAGTACTGCGCTGGTACAGTGTCAGTACTGCGCTGGTACAGTGTCAGTACTGCGCTGGTACAGTGTCAGTACTGCGGTGGTATAGTGTCAGTACTGCGCTGGTATAGTGTCAGTACTGCGCTGGTACAGTGTCAGTACTGCGCTGGTACAGTGTCAGTACTGCGCTGGTACAGTGTCAGTACTGCGGTGGTATAGTGTCAGTACTGCGGTGGTATAGTGTCAGTACTGCGCTGGTATAGTGTCAGTACTGCGCTGGTACAGTGTCAGTACTGCGGTGGTATAGTGTCAGTAGTGCGCTGGTAGAGCACCTGTAGCGTGCGAGTTACCTCGTTGTTCATGTGCGGCGACTTGGGGCGCGGCGTCTCGCTGCGGATGGAGTCGACGAGCGCGCGCATGCCGGGCCGCGACGACGCCTTGCTGCCGGGCCGCGACGACGCGCGCGTGCTGGCCGCCGACGGCGGGCGGTGGAAGTGCGGCGACGTGGGCGGCCGGTCGTAGGGCTGCAGCGGGCGCCGCAGGTAGGCGGGCTCGCTGGTGAGGTACGAGTACGTGGTGATGCGGTGCGGCGAGCACGCGCCCGCGTCCCGGTACTCGCGCAGCAGCAGCCCGGGCGACACGGCGCGGTACCCGTACTGCAACCGGCCAAGCGACCACTCAGCGACCTCCGTCCCAGCCCAATTACAGCAAACACAAGTATATTCCATATTCAAATTCATAATATATTGGAAACATTAACTATTTATAAATTTTACAATGCTGTTTATTAAGTTAATTTTAGAATGACTAGTGCAACTCCAAAATATCATTTATAGCGTAAAATTAACTTGATAGTAAGAAAGTACAGTCGCCGGCACGTAACTTGGCAACGTTCGGTAAGTTCGGGCATGAACACTTGGTGCAATGAAATTGATCACCTTAAAGGCTTGTCATAATTGAACGATTATTGCCATAGTTTATTTCTTAAGGTCGCTGCATACGTGACGGGTTTTCATACGGACGGGACGGGACGGGAAGTTTTGGGAATATCGTTTCATACAAAATGTATACGAAGTCACATATGTCACGAAGACAACGACGGGACGGGAACGTGGCACTCACGGAGCGGGAAAACTATCGTCGCGGACGATGTTTAGCACGTCCCGGCCCGCGCGTACCCCGTCACGTCCGTGTTTCCGCTACGTATGCACAGTCGCTCCGTTCGTTTCAGAGAGAAGTAATGATGCAAGTGTTGAAAATGGACGACAAAAAATTAATCGAATATGTACGATTAAATCCAGTATTGTATAATTTAGGTTACTCAAAGTATTTATACACTAAGTACAAGAATTAACTGTGGCGTAAAATTGCAGCCGAATTATCACTTTCAAGTATTACCTATTACAAATCATTTGTAGCATTCATAACTTTGCAATATTTTAATTACTTTCGTGATATAAATCCTCTAGTTAGTTGAAACAGCAGTTGGCAATAATGCCAACAATGCGCATGCGTCCGCTAGGTATATCATAACGATTCAAAGTCCGAAAGAGAGTGTGGTATTCTCCTTCTTGTTCTCTATTCTGCCACGATTCTACGTGGCAGAATAGAGAACAAGAAGGAGAATACCTAATAGTACTGAAAATCTCCTTTTCCTCTTCACGGCCGTAGCAACTTCGTCATCTAGAGCAATAGCAATTAAAGCCAATTGTTGAAATGAAAAATCCATCTTTCCTTCTTCACAACACTAGCACGTTAGACCCAAGTCAGTGACACGGCTCGTATGCATTTACACTACGTTCCCGTTTTGAACGAGGCACTCACGTCCCCGTCCCGTTCACGTCCCGTTCGAGAAATTATTTCGTTACGTATGCAGCGACCTTTAAACATGTTTGCTTGAAAGAATGTAGAATAGGCTTGTTTCCACTAAGAATAAATCGGATGGCTTTGAGTTTCTAATGATTAACAATGATAATTAGTAAACAAAAAAACAACTTTTCTATTAATATAACAAAAGATTAAAAATATTTTTGCAAAATAAAATCGACAAAATGAGGCGTTTAATCACGTGACATTAAACACCAATCAGAGAAGAGCATGGAAGCGTGACGTCACACCTCGCGAAACGCTATGTTATTGCTATCATTTTCGTATAAAGTGAACAGGTTATTTCGCAAGCTTTCAGCAATTGTTTTTAAATTAATACAGTTCGTTTTGAAAAACGGATAAACTTGGGGTACTACTTTCCTTTGGCTCATTCAAACAATCTGCGATTATTGTCATCCTTCGTTTTTTCAACTATGGTAGTTCCTTATTGAATTGCAATGCATTGAATTATTACATTTTAAAAAACGAAAATAATATTTTCACTTCAGTAACTCAAACATGATTTTAGGTTTTGCTGCCTGAATTAGTGAGCAAAATGCGATTTTGCTCACTGAATAACTTTTAAATTATTTTATTTTCAGAAAGCCGCGAATATCTCATTCAGCCTTGGGTTAATCATACCTACAATTCGAAACATTTACACTCTATCTCTTTCCCGCCATTAGAAAGAGAGAGAGACAAAGACCAGGGGCCGTATTATGACCTCTTAAAACCATCATGTTTTCGGTGTGCAAAAGAGACGGAGCGATACAGGACGAATAGCACTATCCTTTTCTCACACAGAAAAAATGATGGTTTTAAGAGGTCATAATACGGCCCCAGGCCTTTCGAAGTTCCGATTTTGAATTCGACCTCAGAGACAAACACGTTCGGAATTTTAGTACTAACTAAAAAAAAATGCAAAAAGATAATTATGTCTTTTAATGCAATTTATTGAATTTTGAACTTATTGTTGTATTAAAACGAAAATAAGTATTTACTGCAAATAAAACTGATATTTAACCTCTAAATATTTATTTCTAGTTTCAATAATGTTACATAATATATTTTGAATAATAAAATATCATGCGTGCAATTTCCGAATACACCTCAATTTAAATAAAAGAGCTCCAGAATCGAACGTGGCTGGCGTAGAGTTGAAAAGTTAAAAAATATTAAAATAATCGTAAAATATGAGTGAAACTAGCTACGAGAACAGTATTTTAACACCGGGTGAGTAAAAACAACAAGTTATTAATGCAGAATTAAGTATAAAGGTACTACTATTCCTGTTTATTATTTTAACTCGTAAAGTGTTCTCGCTGCTGAAGTGAAAAGTTATGTGCGTTACACTAGAGCAAAGTTTTTTTCATCTCGTGCCTTTGAATCCCTCGCCACACTCAGGATTCAAAATCAGCACTCGCAGCAAAAAACGACTTTACACAAATAACTATTTAACTCAAATAAATCATAAAACCCTATTCAAGTCATACAATTTTGTGTGGTATATTATGGTAGATTTTGCAAAATTCATTTCTTTTACTATACATTTATAAATAGATACATCGAGTTGTGTTTAATGCTTACATCAAAATGATCTTCACAGAAATAAATTGTGGAATCAGTTGATAAAGTAAGAGAATCTTCCCACCTTGCCATTTTTAACCACTTTCTTCGTATTTGTTTATTGTTTGGAACATATATGAATAATTTGTTTTGCGTTTTTACCGTTGTACTTGTACATTGGGGCACTATACAGTATTTATAATACGAGGAATTCATTATTTATTAAAAAAACACAGCTGACTGTTATAAACAAATACGACTGTTTAGCGAGATGTGACGTGATTACAGACGCCATGACAGTCTTGGCCTTTTTCACGATCAATTTCAAATTCATTTCAAAAGTCTCAAAATACTAATTAGTCCAGTAGGGATACAATATTTTTCACATAAAACCTTCGATAATTGTAAAGTTTTTAATTTTCGCTGAGTGGATAAGTTTCGTAAATTCATTGCTATTTACAAAAATGCTAACAGTTTAGAGTGATGCAATAGGTATTAAGTAGGTATTTCTTATTATTTCGTGTTATACAAATATTAGAAAATTTAAATTAAAACAGTATACGGGTTCTTTGTAAGTACTATCTAAAGGATATATTAGTGAAAATGCTAACAGATAGGTACTATGGAACAATAGAAATCCAAAAATGTCCCGTAACTCATTCAAAAAAATATTTAAGTTTTTCAAATCATTTCTTATACACTTAAAGAGATTAGTTATACCTTACAACAAAAGTTCTAACAACTAAGTATATGGCTGCACGAGTAATTGTATTTTTTCTTTATGATAAGCGACATATTGAATTTAAGTTTATAAATTTGCACTTGTATATTCGTAATAATAAACTCTGCTACCACACAAAAGTTTCAACAAATGCATACTATGGCTTTTGTTTAAATTGCGAATAACTATTTTCGATAACGAGCCGCGTAAGTAGGTACGGCGCGTGCGATCGCTGCTGAGTAGCAACAACTCGCCCGCCCGCTCCGATCGGGGATGTCTCTATCGCCGCATACTGACCGCTTTTAATTGCCAAAGTACCTACATGTTCGGTACGTAACGCTTCAGAGCAGTAGATACTAACAACAGAGTGATGGCCACCATACTAGCAAGTGTAATTGTAAATTAGTCACTAATGCACCCAAAGGAGCTGTGCTTTTTTAACCGACTTCTAAAAAAGGAGGAGGTTCTCAATTCGGATGTTTGTATGTTTTTTTTTTTTTTTTTTTTTTATTGTTTGTTCGTGCATAACTCCGTCGATTGCCAACCGATTTGAAAAATTCTTTTTTTGTTGGAAAGGGTATACTTCCCAAATGGTCCCATGAAAATTTTATCGAAATCGAACAAGCGGTTTTTGAAAAATCAACAAAAATCTAAAAAAAAAATCTACATTGTCTACATTGACGACCTTTTAGTTTACTCTGAATTGGAGCAGTGCGTTTTTTTACACTAATGTAATTGGTTCGTTTAGGTGGGGGGAGGGGAGGGGGTTTAGGTACCACTAAAAAGTGAAAAATAAAAAACTTTTTACAAAAAATAAAACCGACTTCTAAACAAAAAAAAACCAAAAAGTATAAAATAACTTTAATTTCGGAAGTCGGTGTGTTCAACAACAAAAAAAGCAACCAAAAACACCGAGTTCCGAAATTAAAGTTATTTTATACTTTTTGGTTTTTTTGTTTAGAAGTCGGTTTTATTTTTCCATTTACAAATAAGATTAGACATTTAAACAAAACTTTTTAAAAGTCCGTTCAACCGATTTGTATTTCTATTCCGTAAGCATAAAGATGGCATTAAAAGCAAAATCGTGATTATAATACCAATTATTTACTGCAGCTGCCATTTGCCATGCCACCAACGTAATAGAAGTCAAAATCGGTTGAACGGACTGTAAAAAAGATTTATTTCAATGTCTAATCTTATTGTGAATAGGGTATCGTGTGCGATATTTCACGCGCTTTTTTGTTTTATTGGATTTAACCGACGATTTATAAGAAGAATTATGTACATTATTCAACTGGTTGTTTTTTAATTCGATAGATTTTCGTTTAAGTGTACTGTTGAGTAAGATTAGGACACTCTAGCTCAAGTTTTTTTTTTTGTTTTTATTGGAATTAGTCTATTCGGGTAATTCTGAATTATAAACCATTCGGTTTTGCCCAAATATTTATTTTACAAAGAAATAAGTCGGCAGTTCTCAATTTTTGCTCCCAATTGAAATTGTAAAAAAAATACTTTTCATTGTGCACTAACGTGTTTTAAACTGTAAATTGTAATTTTATTTAACTGTTTTTTTTTTAATCAACAAAAACAAGGAGTACGACCTAACTATTGCGTAGTAAATCGATTGGCGATGCAATTAAAACAATGGAAAAATGTTGGTTTGGCTTTTCAAGAATAAAAGTGGTATATTACTAAAATAAACTTCTTTGAATCTACAGGCGTCATTTTTGTATTTAAGTGTTATTGATAAAACACGATATTTACAAAAAATACACATTAATGAAATGATTTCGCATCTCATTCAATAATTTAGCATATTCACAACATAAGTACCTATTATAGCTACTTGTTATAGTGATAGAGGAACAGACAGAAAGTAGAGATTCCGTTACAACATTTTTTTCTGGAACAAGTAGTTGTCCCGGGTTTTAGGTCATCTCTTAAGTAGGTACAAAAATAATTATATCAAAGCAATAAAATAATTAGATTCAATAAGTAGCGTGCATTCGGGTGGTTACGAAAGGATTTGTGATCCGTTCGGAGGCATGTTTATATTTTAACCAACACTCATAATTGAACTAATACTGCAAATTTATGTCGTTTTCTTTACTTGAATATACTACTTGAAGTTCTATTGCAAAGACTTTCATGAATTTCCTTGATAATTGTAGATAAAAATGTTTAAAAATCTTAATAATTTTACTTTGTTCACGTCAAATTCTGAAGCATTGTTGATAATTCTGAATGACAGTTGAAAGTGGGTTTATTTCGTTTGAGCATAAAAAAACATATTTCTTTTTACTTTTATTTCTTCAAACATTGTTCAGTTTTACCCTAAAAATAAATATTTCTCGAATTTGACCTCTCAGTAGCTTACATAATTATGTGATATTTGTTTTTCGGAATTACCCTACAAGTTGTCTAAGGTAGCCATACTTTAAAAGTAAACATTCAAGTCAAAAGTAAATGAAAATGAAAATATAAAAACCAATGTCAAATTGTATAAATATCAACAAAAAACAGACAAAAGAGAGAAATAAAAACATTAAAACATTGGGCGGTGTACAAAACTAAAGCAGCTCAATCCCAAGCCTACTTGTCCACAAGATAATCTTTAACTGTATAAAAAGCTGTCTGGCACAACTTACGTTTTACAAATAATTGGAATTTATTTCTGCTAAGTTCTTGAATGAGGCTAGGAAGTTTATTATAAAAATGTATACATTGGCATCGAAACGAACCACTTATTTTTTGAACCTGGTTTTAGGATCAACATAATGGTGGTTGTTATACTTATGCTATGGATATCACTGTATTTTTTTATTTTTTTTTAAATTTTGTTTGGCTTTCCAAGAAAATCAGTGCTATTTTACTAAAATTGCTATATAATAAAACTAAGTTCTTATTGGAATCTACAGGCGTCATTTTTGTATCTGAGTGTTATTGATAAAACATGATATATTACAAAAAAAAAAAAAAAACTTAGCGAAAGCAAATATTTATTCAAAGCGAAATATCATATAAAGTATTATCTTTCATTGTATACATCTTATAAATGTACCAATGCTGCATTTACTTTTAAAAGTATGGCTACCTTAGACAATTTGTAGGGTAATTCCGAAAAACAAATATCACATAATTATGTAAGCTACTGAGAGGCCAAATTCGAGAAATATTTATTTTTAGGGTAAAACTGAACAATGTTTGAAGAAATAAAAGTAAAAAGAAATATGTTTTTTTATGCTCAAACGAAATATACCCACTTTCAACTGTCATTCAGAATTATCAACAATGCTTCAGAATTTGACGTGAACAAAGTAAAATTATTAAGATTTTTAAACATTTTTATCTAAAATTATCAAGGAAATTAATGAAAGTCTTTGCAATAGAACTTCAAGTAGTATATTCAAGTAAAGAAAGCGACATAAATTTGCAGTATTAGTTCAATTATGAGTGTTGGTTAAAATATAAACATGCCTCCGAACGGATCACAAATCCTTTCGTAACCACCCGAATGCACGCTACTTATTGAATCTAATTATTTTATTGCTTTGATATAATTATTTTTGTACCTACTTAAGGGATGACCTAAAACCCGGGACAACTACCTGTTTCAGAAAAAAATGTTGTAACGGAATCTCTACTTTCTGTCTGTTCCTCTATCACTATAACAAGTAGCTATAATAGGTACTTATGTTGTGAATATGGTAAATTATTGAATGAGATGCGAAATCATTTCATTAATGTGTATTTTTTGTAAATATCGTGTTTTATCAATAACACTTAAATACAAAAATGACGCCTGTAGATTCAAAGAAGTTTATTTTAGTAATATACCACTTTTATTCTTGAAAAGCCAAACCAACATTTTTCCATTGTTTTAATTGCATCGCCAATCGATTTACTACGCAATAGTTAGGTCGTACTCCTTGTTTTTGTTGATTAAAAAAAAAACAGTTAAATAAAATTACAATTTACAGTTTAAAACACGTTAGTGCACATTGAAAAGTATTTTTTTTACAATTTCAATTGGGAGCAAAAATTGAGAACTGCCGACTTATTTCTTTGTAAAATAAATATTTGGGCAAAACCGAATGGTTTATAATTCAGAATTACCCGAGTAGACTAATTCCAATAAAAACAACAAAAAAAACTTGAGCTAGAGTGTCCTAATCTTACTCAACAGTACACTTAAACGAAAATCTATCGAATTAAAAAACAACCAGTTGAATAATGTACATAATTCTTCTTATAAATCGTCGGTTAAATCCAATAAAACAAAAAAGCGCATGAAATATCGCACACGATACCCTATTCACAATAAGATTAGACATTGAAATAAATCTTTTTTACAGTCCGTTCAACCGATTTTGACTTCTATTACGTTGGTGGGCTGGTGGCATGACAAATGGCAGCTGCAGTAAATAATTGGTATTATAATCACGATTTTGCTTTAAATGTCTAATCTTATTTGTAAATGAAAAAAGCACAGCTCCTTTGGGTGCATTAGTGACTAATTTACAATTACACTTGCTAGTATGGTGGCCATCACTCTGTTGTTAGTATCTACTGCTCTGAAGCGTTACGTACCGAACATGTAGGTACTTTGGCAATTAAAAGCGGTCAGTATGCGGCGATAGAGACATCCCCGATCGGAGCGGGCGGGCGAGTTGTTGCTACTCAGCAGTGATCGCACGCGCCGTACCTACTTACGCGGCTCGTTATCGAAAATAGTTATTCGCAATTTAAACAAAAGCCATAGTATGCATTTGTTGAAACTTTTGTGTGGTAGCAGAGTTTATTATTACGAATATACAAGTGCAAATTTATAAACTTAAATTCAATATGTCGCTTATCATAAAGAAAAAATACAATTACTCGTGCAGCCATATACTTAGTTGTTAGAACTTTTGTTGTAAGGTATAACTAATCTCTTTAAGTATATAAGAAATGATTTGAAAAACTTAAATATTTTTTTGAATGAGTTACGGGACATTTTTGGATTTCTATTGTTCCATAGTACCTATCTGTTAGCATTTTCACTAATATATCCTTTAGATAGTACTTACAAAGAACCCGTATACTGTTTTAATTTAAATTTTCTAATATTTGTATAACACGAAATAATAAGAAATACCTACTTAATACCTATTGCATCACTCTAAACTGTTAGCATTTTTGTAAATAGCAATGAATTTACGAAACTTATCCACTCAGCGAAAATTAAAAACTTTACAATTATCGAAGGGCATAGACTTCTGGCTACTGGACTAAATGTAAAAGACCTATTTTTCTTAAAATAATATATTTTTGGGGTGAAATAGATGATAAGCTATAACTAATTTCCAAATTTTGTCAACTAGCCTATTCATGTCGTATATCATTTATACTAAAGCATAAGAGTTTATTTGCTTGTTTGCTTTTTTTTTTGCTTTTTTTTGTTTCGTACTAATCTCTAAGTGTGATTTAGAACATTATTATTTTGATTGGTAGCTACATTCATGAGGAATATATGGGAATGGGATATGCGTGCATAAAATATATAAAGAATCAATCTCTGTGATCGACTTTTTGTTCCTTTTATTGCTCGGTTTCTAAAGACAGTATGACCATAAAAGTTTCTCGCGCGATTTGCTTGTGTAAATAAACTATTACCTATTTAATTGAGTAACTTAATCTACGAGTTCTTTTTTTAAATTTCAGTTAGATTAAATACTTATTAGGTACTTACGTAAACTTCGCGACAAGCTTTTATGATAAATTGTGTAAAATGAGATTATAAGTTACGAGTTACAATTTTAAAGGATAATTGTATCTTCTTCTGTTTAGAGAATTTAAATAAAACGTTTTTTTAGTTGTTTTTTTTTTACTTACGTTACTTTTTAGTTAATTAAGCTGCATTTTATTCTCAGCGAACCCTTTCTTTTAATACCCATACTATCAGAAAGCATAAAAAACTTCAAAAGTCCGCCATATTGGATTAAGAGTGATGTCAGAATATTTTTCTAATTATTCTCGACAAGCCCTTTCATTTGATACCCATATTGTAGAAGTGCATAAAAAATAACTATTGCGCCATCTTAGATGTTCCGCTATATTGGATTTAGAATGACGTCACATTATTTTTCGAGTTACTCTCAATAAGCCCTTTCAGTTGATGCCCATATTGTGGAAAAATCCACCATTTTGGATTTAGAATGACGTCACACAGCTTACCGTTTATTGTCATCTAAACTAAACGAGTATACCAAATTTTAGCTTAATCGGTTGAAGATATCTGCTTCAAAATTGAGTAGCGAGATTCCACCAGAACAGTTGAATAAAAGCTTTTAAAATTCAACAAAAACAAAGAGTTCAATTTAAGTGCACGTAAGTGTACGCCGCGAAAGATAGTGTCGACTGAGCACGCAATCGCGCACCGCGCGCTCGGGGCGCTGCTAGCTCGTCCCGCGCGTGCCGCTGGGCTACCAGCCGCCAGGGAGACCTAAACACGAACTCTGCGCATCTAACGACGCTTGCCAGGTACGTGCTGTAACTGTATTAAGGCTGTTATTTTAAAAACCTTTTTTCTTATTAGAAATTAGAACGACGAACGCAGATTAGATCTTGTGTATGTGTGCGTGCGTTGCGCTAGTTGTACGGAGCCTGCCTTCTGCACAGCCATATACAAAGATCGAAATTCGTAGTGCAATTCAGTTTAGAGTAACGACTTTTTTAAATATGAATAAGAGATTTATTGTTTCTTTGAAAAAAATGTTCACGCTGCTAGTTATCGCCTTTGTGTCAGCAAAAGAACAGCAAGAATAACACTGGCAACTTTAGCATGTGTCATTTATATGTATTGTATAGTATAAGTACTTAACGATATTACCATCGTCAGTAGCGTATTGAAAATTCCAATATATTAAGAAGTACTTTAGTACTATATCCGTAAATCTCGCTATATTGAACTACCTAACGTTCACTTATTACTCTTCAAAAACTAATGCTTTACGGCTACGCGATCGTGACTCCGTAGCACAGTGTGAGCTACGCCGTAGCCGCGTAGCAATGTGCGGAGACGCAACTAACAGTGTGAACATCATACATAGCTTATCTTATAGAGATAATGTCAGGAAATCATAATGAAAACATCATTTCTGTTTCATTATAAATCGTTATGTATTTAAGTTTTAAAGATTCTCTGAATCCCTTTCTACTGTACGTCTGAAAGAAGAAATACGTGGCAGGTATAACCCGCAGTTAGTGAACACATCGACACATCTACACGGGCGTTTCGCGCGCGGCAGACACTACCGCCGCGCCGTCAAGAGGAATAACAGAAATCAAGGGACGTCAACTCAAACGTGTACATGCGTCAACTGAAATAATAAAATAAAATGTGTGCTCTTGGAGTCGAACGGTAGAAAAACCCACTTCAAATGAAAACAACGAGATTCGCGAAAGACATTTTACACTAAATATATTTAAATAATTGTTCAATTCGAAAGGATTTTTTTAATTTAAAGCCTTTGTCATATTGACCATAAGCAAAACTTCATTAAAATAAATTAGCATAAATATCTCAGTTATAGGTAACAATTTTTGCCGTAGATTTCCAAGTAAATCAAACGACGAAACATCCAAGAACACACACAAAAAGTAAAAAAATAAAGAAAAAATAATAAGTGTGTGAGACGGACCTTCCTGGTCAAGCTACTGTAGGGGCTGCAGTAGGAGCCGTTGACGCTGGGCGTGCGCGAGCGCAGCGAGAACTGAAGACAACAAGCAACGTCACGCGCGGCCTCGCGCAGCCGCGCGCAGCCGCGCGCGGGCGCAGCGTGTGCGGCGCGCTCGCGGTTGCTCAATATCGTTCCCGCAACATTATCAATGTTGCGCGACTTGCTCATCGCGCAGCCGTGACTTGGGCTATACGTTTGATTACTTGCAGTTTTTAGTAACTATATTTTCGTAATTTGTTGCTTCTTTTCAGAGAAGTGTTATAAAATAACCAATATCGTCGATTTTTTTACGTTTTCAGATGTCGAATGTTGCTGTAACTATATTGTGCAACTGCTTCCTATGTATACGGTTTTTTCGAGACCAATGTCTAGTGAAATATGTGAAATCGCTCGCACACGTTACGTCCACCGCGGCAAGAGGCGCGCGCCGAGCCGCCGCGCCGCGCGACACTGCGGCACGTGCTGCGGCGCCGCGCAACAATGCGGCACGAGATGCGGCGCCGCGCGACTGGCGACTCGATGCAAATAAACATTCAAAATAACAAATTATCTTCACGTGCGTCCACGTATGCTCGTCGTTGTAGCTGGCAACAGGGCTTAGCTTAGCTCAGGAGTCAGGGCTTGAATATATGTAGGTATCATCTGGTTTATGTATAAACAAGATGATTTAATTGTTTTAGTATCATGTTAAAATTAACGGAATGCCGATGAACGTACGTGGACCAACGTAGTCTTGCTTGTGATCTTGTGAGTTTTGCTTAAATTTTACATGTACTATTATATTTTAAACTGAATCATTATTTAGAGACGAGATGTCGACAAGTGTGTGTGTAGACTTGGTACGACACAAGCAAGACGTTCAGCGTGTAGGTGACCGACAGGTGAACACAATAGTGTTACCTCCACCGCAGGCATCTACATTCTGTATCATAGACAAATCATAATAAAATGGAGCAGTCTTCATTACATACACACAAAAGGAGTCATCAGTTTATAAATTAATGCAACTTTTAAAAATAAATAAAAAATAGCTGAAAGAAAATAACTAAATAAATATCTTCTAGTACCGACGCATAATATCAGAGCTAGAGAATAACGGATTGTCCAGACAGTTAAATAATATTATGTGTCGGTAGCACGCGGGCGAGGATGTATCTACGGTGCGACACACAACAGATGCCCGCGGCATGCACCACCTCTCATTCAGCTCGGCGAACTATTACCACCTGGTAACAGATAATATTCATGTGTACTTAAAGCATATTGTATGTGCATTGTATAAGTGCTGGTGACAGAATTGTGGTGGCAAGTTTAGGTCGAATGATCAGAAAGTAATAAAGTGGATGGTGCACGGTTGCGGAGAGAGCGCACCTGCAGGTCGGCGGAGGCGCGGTCGTGCGGCGCGTCGGCGTCGGGCTCGGCGTCGAGCGGCGCCGGGCCGCAGCGCGGGTGCCAGATGGCGGCGCCCTGCAGGAACATCTCCTCGCCGTCGCCGAACGGGTCGCCGCACTTGCTGCAGCGCGCGCACGTCGGGTGGAAGTGGTGGTTCTCGCCGGCCTGCGCACACCGCACACTACACTCACTGCGCACTACCCGCCGCGCGCCGCCCGCATGCCACGTGCGCACCACGCATCATTCACATATTTGTAACAGTTCAACATTCTAGATAAAACATCACAACGGTCAAATCCGTACTCTATTCCCATTGTTATCGATGCTAATTAATGAAGATCATTTCGCGATGCAACGGATGCATCAGCTGGCCACTGCCGTGCGTAACGGCCGTTATTTGTGTAACAATGAAAACACGGAACAATGCGTGCGGCGTCACGCGCGCGCCGAAACAAGCGCGTCCCGCTGTGTGACGTCACGGCTGCGATATGACGCGCCGCCCGCGTCCACGCTGTGGCTGGTACCATCGACTTATGTAACGGAATTAATCACATGCTTCCTAAAGGAAACACGGACATTCAGGGATAACATCGATACGCCCCGTACAGCGACTTAGGTGAATGTTTCGGAAGGAAAAGTAAACTTGTTATGTTTATAACATACCGGATGCACCTACATATGTATATCTATAGGATAAAAGAATAGGTATATACAGTAGGTCTAAGAGTTCAGAAATATAAAGCTTTCAACTTAAAAAGCAAGATATCCGATCGTAGGTAAACCATCTCGATAAAGATCGGCGATCATACTTGATCATGACACAGCCGCGGGTGAGTCACCGCGCATCGTTATGCGTCCACAAACAATTACTGCACAGATTGCTCTGCGACATCAACCTTATTGGACTCTTGTCAGGAGGAATCTTGTATTGAGGGAAAATGTGTACAATATACTGAAGATGTGGAATAGTATATTGGACCAAACATTGAGCCCTGTGACACACCTGGTGTTACTTCAGCAATATTTATTGTTAGATCTAGAGCGAAAATGCATCTTTGGCAGTAAACGTTTCATTGAAATCCATTAAGAGCTAATATTAAAGCAACAAAATATGACGATCTATGTTTTCTTGCCTACACCTGAGTTCGTCCACTTGAGTGGCACTACTGAAGCAGTGTAGATAGTACCTGCAGCACTTTGCCGGAGATGTACCGCTGGCAGTAGGCGCAGCGCACGCCGTACAAGCGCTGGTAGTCGCGCTCGCAGTACGGCACGCCCTCGCGCCCCATGTACTCGCCCTGCAGCACGGCGCCGCACTCGCCGCACGCGAAGCACCACGTGTGCCACTGTCTGCACCAATAGATCAGGATCATCTCAATAGCTCACGAGCCCACCCGCTCACCTTAACCAGCCCAATATTGATGATGAGTCGGCACTACCTGCCCCTAATTGGAATTACCTAATATTTTATGAGGTTGACTGGCTGGTCACTTAGCATAAGGTCCTGTAGTAATAAATAAATGAGCCCAATTAGGCGCAGAGATGATGCGACCTTTAGCCCGCGACTGTTACCGCCGGCGCCGACGGAATTATTATTTGATAGATACTAATTTTGTAACGAATAGTAGCGGCGCTGACGCATAATTTCGTATTCAGGTGCTGTCACGTTTCTTGACCTGGATCGAAATCTTCTGGGCCCATAATTTCTTGAGCGACCGTTGGAACTGTTCTCGATCTTGCTTAGCCGGTCACTCAATTTGATTATAGCAGCTACCACGTTATAATCGCTGTCGGATAGTCCCGTTTTTCCTTCACCCTCGAGACGCTGTGAATAGGAGTGATGGTGATTTCTCTAGGTCTTGCTCATCCGTCGCTGCCAAGACGCCACGTACTGATGGTAGTAATGAGTTTTCCACATTACCTTGAGCGTTTCGTCGATAACCTTTCTCTGGCCAGGTCTCGCATTTTTCGTAGGAGGCGCGATGGCTGTTGGTCGCCTAGCTCCATTTCTCCAATCAGCTTCTTGATTTGACGTTCCGCTGACTCTTTATACACCGAGATTAGTTTGTGTTTAAAGGCCTCGTTCTTTTTCTCTTTGGGCGGATCAAGAAGGATATCCGATATCCGACTTGCTCGGTGACCTCAAGTTTCAATTTTGACAGAAGAAACCGATATCTGGAATCGTCGGACATCTTCTGCGGATTTAATCTTATCTGCTTTTACAAACCATAATCCCGGTGTCCCGGGCCAATACTTCGATCTTGTCAGTGATGGACTCGGGTGAGAGGAAATATTCGTCGGTGGTCGCTTTGGCTTCCATCTTCGTCACGCTTTTTGCGTTTATTTACGAAAGATATAGACACAAGTGTCACACTATAGAACGCGAAAGTTGCCCGTTCTCAATCGCCGTACACACTTTGAAATCACGTCACAGTTTTGTGTGCGTGTATTTTAGTGTTCTCGGGAAGTGTGTACGGAGAGAAATTAAATGCGTATTTGATTTTGGATATTTATTAAATTAAGTGGAGATTATTTATTATTAGCGCGGCTATTATATAGGTGGGCGATGTTACGGGCGCACTGTAAACTCTACTGGAATACAAAATGCTGCGTCAGCGCCGCTACAGAATCATTGACATCGATGTCGGGTAGCCTAGAGTAGCTGTTACCATGGGAATTTCGGCATTTTATTGAAGAAAAGATAGATAAACGGTGCATCACCTCACCTGTCTAATGCTACGAGAGCTTGTCCCTCTGATAATTCTTGTCCACATCCCGCACATTCTGAAATTAACACAAAATATTATAAAGTCATAATTTGCACACAATAAGGCCCTCATAATGGAAAAGTACAGAAGGACGACTCTTAGCAACACGTCACAGAGCCCATCATAACACGCGACTGGGCAATATCCGATACTTTTCGTGGAACTGCTCAAAGTGCGCGAGTTCGACAGCAAGGACTTGACGCGCGGCTCCGAGCCCGAGCGCGCTGTCGGGCTGCGCGGTGCTCGTCAGTGTCACGGCCGCCCAAGGCCAAGGGTCAACGTACGCGTCTCGAGCGCCGTGCGAACTCTTGGAAAGTAGAAAGCACTAAAGCCCATCCATATGCAAGTCCTCTGACACGGAATTCAGTTCGTTTGTTGTGTCGCTCCACTTGACGGCGACCTGTTCTGTGTAGCAGCTCGCAATAGTTTCTCTTGTCGATCATAGCTTAACGACACAATCGTAAAACAATTCCTAAAACCAGGCTCAAGAAAATTGATGGTCCATTTAGATGCCAACGTATACGTTTTTATAATAAATTCCCTTACTGCATACAAGACCTTAGTATTTAATAAATGCGATACCAGAAAGCTTTTTAAACAGTTAAAGACTATATTGCAGACCAAAAGGCTTGGGTTTGTGCTGCTTCAACGCCTAATGTTACGTTTATCCGTTGATACTTTTCTCATTTTCAGACATTTTATATTCTCCTGTTTGTACAATTTTAACATGAATGTTTATTTTATAAAGTATACCTTTATTACTGTGACATGAATATTTACTTTGTAAAGTAATACTTTTTATTTTAATTTATTACTAGTTTCTGCCTGCGACTTCGCCCGCGTGGAATAGTTACTAACCCCCGATTTCGAAATGAAGGTTATACATAACCTTCATCGATAATTGGGCTATCTAACACTGAATGAATGTTTCAAACCGGACCAGTAGTTCCTGAGATTAGCGCGTTCAAACAAACAAATTCTTCAGCTTTATATAATATAGTATAGATGTTTTTTTTCTTTTATATATGTTTATAGATTTTTGTGAATATAAGGACTATATGGGTAGTTTTTTCTTTCCTTCAGTAAAGTACATTATATTTAACGATGTCGATGTCGCTCCTTATCGTTTGTAAGTTGAGCTACTCGACTACTGACGAAGGCTCGCACGGAATGGACAGGCGCACTTAAATCTGTGTGGTTCCTTCCTCAAAAGACCATTTCAGACACAGATCTGCATGGTTCTCATATAACATATTGTGAATGTGAGGACTATGTAGATGGCCATATTAGGGTCTCATTTCAGTAAGTCTGGCAGTTTGAGTCAGTCATATAATTTGACCAGTACGGATTGTATGGACTTTAAAAGAAACTTTGACCTCCGAGTTTGTTTCGGTGTTTCTTCTGAGAGTAGTCGGCTAGCTAGCGGCGGAAACACCGGCTTCGTCTAGCTTAAAATGACCAGAAATATTGGACGTGTAAAAGTGTTATGTTTAACCTACTTACAAAAAATAAATATAATTTATCAATATCTTCAGACATAACCGGGTTACGGAATTTATTCGAAAGAATTACCGCGGGCCTGCCACACTAAGGGCATTAGGAGGAACATGGGTTTTACTCAGTAAGAGTCTGACACTCCCTTCAGCTCCGCCCATACCGGGAGAAATCATTTGATGATTTCCCACCCAAGTAGCACAAGACAGCCGCATAGTGACTTGATTAAAGAATTTTGTGACACTCAAGGCTGCTTTAGTTACCTGCTTAAGGGCTGTGTAGCTAACTACTCAGCCCTTGTAACTCTAATTTGGGCCCCAAATTAAGCAGCCTTGAGCATTACAGTGACTGGTTAACGGCAGTATAATCATTGAAACAGCTGTACGAGGCCTGTACAATGGCTTATACAGCTATACAACAGCCATTGCAGCCTAAGATTCAGCTACTTTAATTCTCTTCAACAGCTTTTAGATGTTTTGAGGCTTGGCAACAGCTTTTATTAAAGTATAAATAACCAAACAAAAATACTTTTTATTTAATTTTCTTTTGTGTATTTTGTGACAGATGACATTTATTGTTTGTTAAAGTGCGCGGCGGACTATTATTTAAGGTAAGATATTTTTAATAGTTTTCATGTTGGTTTTGAGTGTCCTGTATGTAAATTGAGTTGCGAGTACCACTTTACTGTTAATGTGTATAGGTAATTACATCAAATATTTCACGCGCCATCAAAATAATATCGCTTTAACGAAAATATTTCACAAGATTAAATGGTGTACGAATACTTAATAGATATATCACTCAAATTATTGCTTTCGAACGTAATGTATTCTATTAGGAAATAAGTGGAAAATATATTGTTTGAATTAAAAGCTATCAAATATCCTTAAAAACTATAAGAAATCATTTGGATATTTAATAACAAATCGTTTCTGTAATGCTAAAATGGCGTTAATTTGTTATCCAGTACAAATTCTCCAGAAATTCTTTTGAAAAGTTATTTACTGTACAGTGGTGTTACCAAGTCGATGTACCAGCTTCTAGCATTATAATGGCTGGAGAAAGGATTTTAATTATCTTTCTTACTGTGTACTGGTGTAAAGATAGAGCATACAGTAGCTTTTCAGGCATAAAGAAATCCCGACAGAAAACCATTTCAATATGTACATTGTTTGGCTTTCGAAATACCCTTGCAAGCCCAGTAGTTAGGTAATTTTGCGCATGCTTCTCTTTTTTTTAAATTTAGTTTAGAACAGCGCTATCCATGTCATTTCGTCAAAACAACAAAAAAATATTTTGCTTTTCCCTTTTCGTATTATATTATGATTGCTAATTAATTTATTATTGTTTTCAGGAATAATAATGCCGTTTAAAATAATCAAAACCGTTGAAAAAGGAAACGAAAGATTATAGAGAAGGAGAAGAAAAGTGGTTGGGAGCATTTCATTTTTCATAATGGCATTCGTAATTATGTTGTATTTTCACAAATTATGTTTCATATTGATTAAGAAACAGTATGTACAAATTTATTAAATGATTTTTTATTTTTCTTATCATCCTTAAGATTGTATCTTTGCTCACCAGAAGTACATACGCTTTACTTGAAATAATAGTATTTAAAAAATCTATTTCCATAATTAATTACAAAGTATGTAAAAGGGGTAAATCAAATTTGACGTAATTTAAACACCAATAATCTAGATTTACTCTTAAATAACGCTGAAAGCTGTATAATAACTGTCAGCTACACTTTATGCATTGGCATTAGGATGGAGTACTCCTATTCCAATTTACAACTCCGGGTGTTTAATATCTCTCTTATAAATCTAACAGAATTTGTAGAAATTCCTTATACACTTTTAATCAGCCATTAACAAGCTCGTTGAAGTAGAATTATAATAGAATTAGTGTATACCAATTAAAAGCCAGTGGCATTATTCGATGCTTTAATGCAGCCCGCAGCATTACAAGAGAGGTGAATTTTACGTATTAACCAGCCGTTAACAAGCTTTGGGCTTCTAGACCAGCTAGTAGTATCTCAAACAGCCAAAAGCTGGACTAGATCATTTTAAAATTCTACTTAAATGTTTTTAGTATACTTTTTCGCCACTATCAAGTCATTAGTCAGCTATGCTGTTTAATAGTGTAAAATCTTTCCTTAATACAGTCTAAAGACTCACCCTATCCTTTAGTACAGCTGTATAAAAGCTGTAGACTGTAATGTAGCTTATTTATGACCTAATTCATCGCTAATGTGCTACTTGGGCATTCATAAAAAAACTTATTAATAAAAACATACATACATAACATGTATTTGTACTTAAATTAGTAACTAACATAGTGAGTAAGTTTTTAGTAAAAAAAATATGGTTCATTGATGTCTGAAATTAATATAATTAAATTAAATGATTGAATGCTATATTCATAATCCTACCGATCAAAACAAGCTGTAGTGTTAGTGAGGATGTGTGAGAGTGGTACCGTTCTGGTCGTGCGGCGTGGCGGAGGGCGGGCGCGGCGCGGGCTCGCGCGCGGGCGACGCGGCGGCGCGCGCCGTCTGCCGCTGCGGCGCCGCCACGCAGCCCGAGCACACCACCTCCGCGCCCGTGTACGTCACCTTCTCGCCCGACGGGAACGCGCGTCTGCGGGCACAACACACACCTTCACGACATGCGCTACGAACTGAACAACAGCTGTGACCAGTCGAATCGACGCTTTATGATTTTGACTTCAAAATAAATTCATGCTAAGACTCAAATAAGCATTCAGAAGTTGAAACGGATTTAGAAAACGGCCCTATTTATAAAACTCCATTGAGAAATCAATAAACATAATATTTCAAACCCAATTCAGAATTTGTGGCACCAAATCTTTTCACTGCGGCCAGGTGTGTGCTTATAAAAATAAACGTATGGATGCGTCCCCACTAGGGGAACAGCAAGTGTGACGAATTCTTGTCACCGAGTATGGATTCATCTCCAGATGGTCACAGATATATTTAGTTACAATCAGTTGCCTATTCAGAGTTAGCCACGCGCATAGTCATGAGGCCTGAACAAGCTTTGTGTATAAAACGCATATCAAGGTAACACAAAACTGAAACTAAAGGAAAGTACCTACAATTTCAGTAGTGTAAGTACAAGCTTCTGTAATGCTTGATAATCACATATGAACGATCCGGAGACCAGCATGTCCACTCCGTACTGCTTTTGGTAAGGGAGGAACATGAGGCATCGCGCGGTAGTCCTGCAGAAGTAATACACTTGATAGTAACGTGAGTACTGACTTGCAGCGCGCGCAGGTGAAGCACTTCTGGTGGTAGGTGTTGCCGAGCGCGGACACCACCTCGCCCTCCACGTACTGGTTGCAGGCGGCGCAGCGCGTGCCGAAGGCGCGCTGGTAGTCCTGCGGGCAGTAGTAGTGGCCGTCCTTGCAGAAGAAGCCGCCGCGCGCCAGCGACGCCGCGCACGTGCGGCACGTGAAGCACGCCGTGTGGAAGTACTTGTCGGACACGCGCAGCACCTCGCCGCTGCACTTGCCGCCGCACGCCGCGCACACCACCTTGCCTGCACAACGAGCACAGCTGTAACGTCATCACGCAAGCACAGAGACGGGCTGCCACCGACCGCAGGCGATCGTCAACACTCACATACACATACATGTATGTACCTTCGCTCGTAGTAGAAGGCAGTTATTCATAGTAATTAAAGCTCAACTCCTCTGATATTAAATCCTCCATTATTTGATCCTAGCTGTACAGACAGATAATAGTTTTTTCCAACTGTTCTAAACTTACGACTAGTAGGTAAAGTGGGTTCCGACTAGTAAACTAGGTAAATATTTCCTTGCTTGAATTAACCTTTTTATTATTTCTGTTAAAGCTTGTAGTACTAGTAACAGTAATAATAAGTCAATAACCTAAATCTTATTGAGTGGCATTATTTATCGATAGAATATTGTACGAATTCGAACAAAGCCGAGGTCAATATCATCAAAGGTTGACCAACATGTTGTTTTTTTTCTCGTATAATCTAAAATGCTATTTGAAAAACTTGTAAAAATAAAATCCTCTGGGCTTCCCCAAATTTGCTGTTTGCTGTTAACTGTGATACAATTAATTAACCCCAGTCGTAACGCTCGTAACGTGGCGCCATTACCATAATGTCTGACCCGACGCACTTTGATCGAGTCATTCAAATTAAATACGAGCATAAAATTAAAGCTAACCCAAATTGATGGGACCGCATTAGAGACATACACAGAAGGTTCGTTCTTTGCGTCCACATCCACGAGAGTCGACAAAACGAAACCGCAGTTCAAATCGTTTTTCCGCAGAAAGTTGTAAAAGTAGTCCTTCTATACCTTCCCATTGAATAAATGGGTCCCCCCTTAGGTACGTAACCGGCCAATAAAAAAGCGATTGTAATAAATGAGCAGTAATGGTGTGGGGTCAATTGGTTGTCTAGATGCAGGGAGGACGCGGAGAGATGCAGCAAAACGTGACCCCACGGATGCAGCGGCAGGCCTCGTGTACTGACACACACACGAGTCCAGCGCTTATAAAGAGACGTGCGTCCATACCACCACGGACATCGACCAGACGGCCCGGCGTCGGACACGTGAAGAGATTTATAATTAACTTTCTGGAAGACGATTTTTCTGATTTATCCAAGCAAAACGCATTAAGTACTAACTGCAAAATTGCGAAATTTAATGTTATATGTTCTTTCCTTTACAGTCTTGGTAAAGATTATTAAATTATTATCATTTATTAGAACCGCTGCGCTGTCTTCCGCTCTCATGAAATAACTGGAAGTATTTATTTCATGCAACTTTAAGGAATCATTTGAATGCTTAAATAATTAACTTTACACTTGAAACTGGATACCGACGGACTACGTTTACTGCGCTCAGTTTAGTAAATCTCATTTCAATACAGGAGCAAGATCAAGTAAATGGCTTCCACTTAGTGGGATAAAACTGTTAAAAGTAAATTAAGTAAGGGCGTACCACAAGGTACAACAATAAGTCATTACTTATAAGTGAAGAAACTGCTTGAATGCAATTTTGCAGCAGGTGCAGTTATCTCCTTTAAGGCATCCGTAGATAAATATGTATGTTTTAAAATTAATAAAATAAATATTATCGTATGTAACGCTAGCAATGGAAAGCAGTATCATACGACCACCTGATTGCATTTGGTCGTGTAATGAAAGATATAGTTTGGTGACTACAGTGACTCGAGCAACAGATCCAACAAATCGATCTTTTATATTATAATGCCACGCTTATAATCCGCTCGGGGTGAGCAGAGGGTGTATTTGTACTGCTTACCCTATTGTCGGTCAATAACAATAGCTACGGGGGATGAGCTTATTGCTAATTATTGCACAAGCTAATCCCTTGATGGCGTCGTTCGAAACATCCATGTTACACTGATTCTTATCTTTCCAAAGCAATGTTTTCATTATGCTACTATATCTCGTGATTATCGTTATCGTACAAGTTGATATATCAGTTGAGTAAATACATTTGACGATCACAAAAAGCTAATTAATACACTTCTGCCTTGTTTAGAAGTCACTCCGCTAATAACCATAGCATAACAACACCACACTCACCTACTGCTCTTAATTGCCTCTAATAGCTTGTAAATAACAACTTGTTTTCGTTATAATCTCCGCTCGGGAAATCCACATTCAATAAAAGAAAACACTTCATTAAAGTGACATTCAACACAACTCTCGGAATTCAATTGAAAACAGAAACACAAACAGAATGTATGAATGGTGTGTAGTGATGTATGTAATGTAGGAGGTTGCCTGCAGTTATTCGCTCAAAGGTATCACGTAATTGGGTCGGCGGGGCACGCCGCCGCCGCTGGCGGGCGGTCGGGTGGTCCGCCTGAATCGCGGCACCCCGCGCCCCACGCGCTGCTCTAATGTGCGCTACTCACAACGTTAACATACACGCAGAGGACCGCGATGTTTATCATACTCGTCAACAGCTCGTGCAATATTCGCAAGTTTGTAGCGAGACTCTCCAGACTCATACAAAATTCAGAACTGACGCTACTCAAATAAATGTACTATCACATTGAGGCGGATTTTAGAAACGAAAATAATCTATCCAAAGTAGAAAGAGTTACGTTCATGCTTCGTAGGAAACTGGTAGACGAGTGGATTCTTTTTAGAAAAGATCAACGATTGAGTTCGTATACAACAAACGTACAAAACAAAGTTCCTATATTATATGTAAAAGAATCGAGTGTAATGAACTGCGGTTCATGTTATAAGTTGGCGGACATCATGGGTGTAGTCGCCGGGCTGCTCATGGCTGCCGCCGCCATGGCGACATCAGACCTAGACGTAAGCGGTGCACCGAGACAAGATGTGACGGCGGCGCTTGCTATTAAATAACACCAGAATAATGGCGAATGAAACAGAATAACGAGCGAAATACCACAGCATGTACTTAGTTTCTATCTAATTATTCCACACAGTTACAATTTATGATAGCTTGGCTGCATATAGATATTATTACGTTGGAAGATAGTCTGAAATGTTTTGGAGAGGTCCACGTTCCATAATCCCTCTGGCCGCACACTTGCACGACTGCTGCTGACGTCTCTTTGCCGTTCAGCAATTTAGAGACATCCTCGTGTTCGTTGTGTGTTCAGTGGCCATCTTTTAAATGTATCTTCTGTGTGTATTCTCCGTGTGCTGCGTGATTTGCATGTCTCATGTGTGCGACTTTGAGCTCTCCGGTGCTAGCGAATTGGCCGTGGGTCGCCGCCTCTACGTTGTAACATCACGGCCCCCACACTACATAATGTGGTACAAGGATCTATTCAGACACGCTCATCAAGCTACCCTACCTACTACTGTGTCGTACTATGTCGAGGGCATTACATCATTTTTTATGACGTGACCCAAAAATAACAATGGGCATGGACTCATGTATAGTCGTAAGTCGTAATCCGTATGTCCTGACAGCAGAAAATTTATTTTGGTACAAAAACTTAAACACGGACGGAATAGGCAACGTGAATCTTTTTGGAGATACGTAATTTACTGACACAGCCACAACCACAACTTTCGGCAAACAAGCCGGCGACTAGCGACTAATTAATGATGCAACCTACTCAAGACACACATTTGTATACAGATGTGAGACTGTACGTGGTCAGAGCGGCACGAGCTGCTCGCATCTGCAGCGCATTAGAGGCGCTCGTGTGCGCGCGGCTAGAGAAGAGCACTGTAGCGATTCGAACAGACAAGGTACCATCGCGACTGACCATACGTATTGCTAGATGATTGTGATTCGCAGTTTTTGTCAAACTGTGTAGCTGGGCACGAATATGAAAACAATAGACCCACATACATACTTGTACATTTATAAAATACAGACCGAAATCCAAAATATACAGCAGCGCTATATTTGGAAACTCAATAAAATAAAAAACGAATATATAAAATAAATCAAAGCCAAAATGTAGTGTCAGTTATATTATAATGAATCCCAGCTGTTGCTGTGGCTCGCCTACGAAGGCAAAAGACATGACATATGGAAGAGTAACAAACGAAAGCGGCACAAGGCAACACGACGCCGAGCGGGCGCCATTAGCCGACTGAACGTTACAGCCGCGTATAGTCAAAAGCGTAGCTGGAATTCCGTGTAGTTTGGGAGCGGTAAATATAGGCGCGGGTTGGCGCAGCGCCAGCGGCTGGAATACCATACGGAGGGCGCTCTATTGAGATAGGTTATCTGCGGCGGCGCCGCGCTAATTTGCGACCAGGAATGCGGCACACGCGCGACAGCGCCAGCGCTGCTGCGAGGACTCAAGGGACACTGCCAATAGCAATTAACGGCGTTTTTTTACTAGGAGAGAAAGTCAATTCACGTAACTATAGTCTTTCGATGTGATACTGACTCTAATCATTTAAAAGTAGTATTCTGGAACCTTTCTCTTTTGGGAAGGTTGTATTGAAAAGATCGCTTCACCCAATGGAATCTCATCATCTTCGCCTATATTTTCTGTAACTTATATGGTGTACATAATAAAGAGTATTCTATTCTGTTATTAGACGAGAAGACTGAGAGCTTCTGAGGTAGTGGGTGAGTGATAACTGTTGTATGGAGTGGCCCCGAGGTCCACACATGTTCATCTTCCCGTAGTTCCCGAGCAGGGAGCGGTGTTGCTCGCCGACCGTTAATGTTCTCGATTAACCTTAATGTACCTCGCGCTTGTCACGAGCTACTGCGTCCGTTTCATCTAGTCCGCGGTCAGCCACCACTTCGTCCGAACATTCCAGCGGTTCCCGGCGGACGATCGTTAATTGACAGTGACGAAGAGGGCCGATATTATCCGTATCTAGTAAAAACTAGATAACCAAATTCCAGATCGGGGCTTCGTAATAATCCTTGAAATTCTCCTCATTTGGGTGTTCTGGAGGTGCAATCCATCGCGAGAGATTCCAAAAGTTTAAACAAAGGTCATGCACTGCTAGCCGAGGTACAAAAAATCTTTTTATAAAAAAATACAACCCAATTCTAAAAAAAACACAAAAAGTATTAAATAACTTTAAATTCGGAACGCCGTGTTTTTTATTTCTTCGTTTTTTGAACACCGACTTCCGAAATTAAAGTTATATTATACGTTTTTTTATTTTTCACTTTTTAGTGGTGACACCCCACAGCTAAACGTACCCATCACAGCGCACATGTTATAAACTGGTGTAAACAGTAAACAGACACACGATTTCAGCAACCCCGGGAGATTTGCTATCATTTATTGAATAGTTCCGTTTCCTATTTCGGTTCTTCATCAGATCTTCACCAAACTAGACAGGGACCTCGAAATACTTAGATTCTCTTCTAAACCATCGTATACTGTTTTTTTTGTCATATTACATCGAAAATGACAGAATGCCACGCATTATAGGCATAACTCAAATACTAGTCGTCAGATCTCACTCAAATTTAAATGGGACCACACGACAAGAACCTGCTTTCGAGTGTAAAAGGAATCCCAGTACAATTGTACTGTTTTTTTTCCTTTCCTTACCTTCCTCCTTTTTTGGAAGTCGGTTAAAGTCCTCCGGTGAATTTGTTGCTCAATGAAAAACTAAATGACTCAATTGGCATCGTCTGAGCGAGCTTAATTTAAAATATAGGAGTTGTATTCGTCGATTTCAATAGGTCAATTGAATTAGATGGCAACACCGATAGGCTGGCGCCGCGGCAGCAGGCAGCCTGCCACACGAGGCGTCACGACGAGCGCGGGCGGGCAGCCACCGTGTGTGAGACACAGACAAATAACTTCATTACTCTAGTGAGAACATACTAAAGAATTGGCATTATACTCGTAGCTTCATGTGATGGCAACTGAAATGAGTTTTTCGTTCTGAGAAATCTAAAAATTGCATTGTGTCTGGTTCTTTCTTAAAAGCGCTATTATGTTGTTCGTACAATGGTCACAAGCTCGCATCCAGAAAACGTAAATAGATGTTGCTTTTATACTAAAGGCTATAATGACAAGGTTTAATTTAAAATAACAGTGAATTGGTTCAACAAATTCGACCATACGATACAATACACACAGTTTTTGCTCTAGTTACTTTGTGACGTAGAGCCACAAAAACGGTCTCGCGGTCATAGACTTGGGTGAGTCACCGAGCACCGCGCGCACCCGAGTTATCTCCAGCAGGTGGGCTCGGGCATTAGTGGCGTGATATCATGCGCTGTGCCAGCTTTGATGTTGCCCTGCTTCTAACGACCGATTATATTGATTAATAACACGGAGGATGGTCCGAACACCAATGGTCACAATCTTCTTTGTTTTTTTTTTATTTCAAATTTCAACTGAAAGCTTCTTCCTAGAGACATAGGAGAGCACAACAGAAATTCCTATTGTATGAGACCAATTACCCACGTCATACATTTCGCACATACTCAAACGAATGCTCGTTCAGGCGACTGAGTCAGACATCAAAATCAGATGGCGGCTCATCTATCACGTTATCGACGAGATGCTTCCCTGCGGCGTCGATGGAGCAGCAGTGTTGCGCAACTACGCCAAGTGCCGAAGCGTGCGCAACGCGTGCCACTGCATCGTTTCGACACCGGCCAATCGTGTCAGTACCTCAGGCCACCAGTGACATAACTTCAACATGGCTAGGTATTTACTATTTACCAGCGTGCACTCGTCACATACTGTGTACCGTTTACTTAATTAGAAAAGACAGACTTCAGATGGAACGTTGCAAGGATCGAAGTTCCAACTTAGACTGCGTGTTGTTGAGCCTCAGCGTTTTTGTCAGTTCGCGTTCGCTGCCAACCGCACACGTCCCGCGAGTGTGATCGCCGGGCGGCGTCGGCGGCGGCGCAACCCGCCGGGGACCCGCCATTGTTGTCACAACACGGCATGCCTCGGGGAATACACTGCCTCGCAAAATAGAACAAGGACTTTAGTGGACTTATGAAACATTACTTGGCAAACTATCTCCGGGCTAGTTATGTAAGTTGCGAATGAGAGCAGTGCGATTTACAATAATTGTTTTGGCATAAATTTGATTCGCATAACCTTAGTAGGCCTAATGACTATTAGCATAACGTTAGTAGGCCTAAAGACTTTTAGCATAACGTTAGTAGGCCTAATGGCTATTAGCATAATATTCTGAGCAAACCAATTAGCTATAGTACCTGTAACAATCAAATAATATTGTTGGTTAAAAAATTAATATGCTGTGCAACAAAAGTTAGTCACAGAACCGAATTGCTGCAAAACCGACTTCACGTAGTCTTGAGACCACAGCACCATACTTGGCTTTAATATTTAATTTATGTGTGGACCAAGGTGTCTTTCCGGATATAATGAAATACAGTAAGGTTATACCACTTTTTAAGTCCGGCGATAGTAAAGACACCAATAATTATAGACCTGTATCCGTGTTGCCGGTTTTCAGCAAGGTCTTCGAAAAGGTGATGCTCAATCAGATGCTCATTCATTTCAACACCAATAAAATCTTACACGATCAACAGTATGGTTTCACCAGAGGACGTTGTACGACTGACGCTGGTGTCACCTTACTAAAACATATATTTGCAGCGTGGGAAGAGGCCCAAGATGCCATAGGAATCTTTTGTGACCTCTCCAAGGCATTTGATTGTGTTAATCACGAAACCTTGCTCTTAAAACTAGAACATTACGGACTTTGTAAACTTGCACTCAGTTTAGTAAAGTCTTATTTAAATGACAGACAGCAGCAAGTTCAAATAAACGGTGTAAATTCATGTGGTTTAGGAGTCAAAATGGGGGTACCACAAGGCTCAATACTGGGTCCTTTCCTCTTTTTAGTGTACATTAATGATCTACCCTATCTTTTGAAAAAACAATCACAAATGGTGTTATTTGCTGATGATACGTCCTTAATTTTTAAGATAAATAGACGTTCCGCAAATCTTGACGAAGTGAATGACTCCCTACAGCAGGTCCAAAATTGGTTTACTGCTAATAATTTAGTATTAAATGAAAAAAAAACTAAATGTATTAGATTTGTTTTACCGAATGTTAAAAGTAGTATTGAGGAAATAGTATTGAATAAAGAGAAACTAGAATTCGTCGAAAGCACAGTTTTCCTGGGGATAACGCTTGACTCAAGGCTACAATGGGGTCCTCATTTAGCATCACTTGCAGGACGGCTAAGTTCAGCAGCATATGCTGTCAGAAAAATCCGTCAACTTACTAATGTAGATACCGCGAGACTGGTCTATTTTAGTTACTTTCATAGTATCATGTCTTACGGTATTTTGCTATGGGGACGGGCTGCAGACATAGAGTCTATTTTTATTCTGCAGAAAAGAGCAATAAGAGCCATTTACAATCTCCGCCAGCGCGATTCTCTAAGGGAACTGTTTAAGGAAATTAACATCATGACGGTACCTTGTCAATACATATATGAAAACATTATGTATGTTCGGAAAAATCTTCATATGTTTAATAAGATCAGTGACAGGCATAATTTTAATACCAGAAATAAAAACAAATTAGATCAACCTAGGTTTAGATTGGCTAAAGTACACACTTCTTTTATGGGGTATTGCATAAAATTTTATAACAAAATACCAGTCGATATTCTTCAATTGAATGAGAGAAAATTTAAAACATGCATAAAACGCACACTATGTAGGCAAGCATATTATAAACTGGAAGATTATATCCTTGATAAAAATGCTTGGTTAAATGCCGGTCCTGCTCCACAGCCTCAACCACTTGGGTTAACAAGTTAGGATTATATATTTGGAAGAGATGCTCGCCCTTTTTTTGTCTCATTTATTTATTCATTTTTTATTATATTATTTTGTGAATAAATAATTTATCTTTTTTTTACTGTATTTGCTTGGTTAATGTAAACCATAGTTTTGTATACTGTAGAAGCATTTTATTTTCAAATATTGTAAATGTGAGTACCATGGAGCCATTTACATGTGATACCTTATAGTTTACTTTGTGACTTGAACTAAAATGGCAGTTGAGAGCATGTCATGCTCGCTCAAATGCCTCGCTGATGGTGGCGTGCGTGTTGGATCGTTCGGTTCCCTTCAAAATGGTTGAGCTAAACGGTGCCGATACACGCGTCATGTTCGTGAACGGGCGCCGTCGGTTGAGACTGGTCACCTCTTAACTGCCACTAATTTGTTTTAATCTTTATACTTTGAATTGTTTTGTGGTTTCCTTTCTTTTTTTTTCTTTGCATTGTCCTCACATATAGAAGCACCAAAGGATGTATTAAACGTAATGTAATACAGAACATGATTTAAAAAGAGTGTCCGTGGAGTTTCTTGCACGTTCTTCTCCATAGAGATCTACGCTTTGGAACGTGCAGATAGCTTCACCTCTTTCGACTTGACAATTCAAAAGTGCCTGTAAAGGGTTTAATTGAAATAAATGCTTTGAGTTGAGTTGAGTTGAGTTGACTTGTTTGTCCTACCCCTAGAGTGTTATTTAAAATCGCGTAGGCGCGTAGGGGCGAGGCGGCCCGCGGGCTGAGCGAAAGCCGTCTGCGACGATTAGCACGCGTGGGGCCGCCGGAGGGCCGCAGCGCCGGAGCCGTCACAGAAACCCTGCCTGCTGCATGCTGCTTGCTTGCTTGCTTGCATGCTGCATGCTTGCTTGCATGCTGTATGCTTGCAATGCTTGCTTCCTACAGCGAAAAAATACTCACAAAATTGTTCAATACGTTATAATATATTAATATTTTATTTAGGATATTATGCTTAAAAAAGTTATGCTTTAGAACTTTATGCTTAAAAAAGTTATGCTTTAGAACTTTATGCTTAATAAGGTTATGCTTTAAAATATTATGCCTAATCATTATTATGGTTACAGACATAATGCTTAAAAAAATTATGCATGAGCTGTTATGCGTAATTATATTATGCGAAAAAATAATTATGCCAAACAACATTATGCTAAGTTATATTAGGTCTTAAAATTTTATGCTAATGGATAGGGAACCATTTACACGCACAAGTTTGAGGCAGTTAGAAACACACAGCTTTGAAAAGATTCCATGCCAGCACAATGTAAATTCAGATGGAACTTTACATAATTTGTAATTAATCGATAAGGATATCCAATTCGACTAGACAACTGCGAGAAATCAGAAGAACGACATATTGTGAGTCAGATACGCTGACGATATGCCATGAACACGGTTCTGTAGTGGAGAACAGACGACATCGCAATCTGGTCCGTATCTGTCGGGCGAGTCGCCGGCGCACGCCGAGGGCAGACCCGCCAGCGATTTGATAACGATAACAACAGTCTAGTACTGAGTCCTGTTATAGTTGTTGCATCGCACCGAGAACAGCCGACAACGGCGACACAAGTGATAGACATTTCAATTGCCAATAAAAGAACATCGATCCGAGAAATAAAACTTCAATGTAATCTAACTGTTCATGATACAGATCAGCTCCCGACTAATCTGGAAACTTACACCAAATCTGCACGCGACACTGCGTGTAGGCAGTGGAATTTAGACATTTAGTTCTGCAAAAGGATAACAGACATCTAGCCGACTCCTTGCATGATGTCATTCAATAATGATAATGAAACAAGCCATTGTATCATTAGCAAGGACAACAAAAGATTGGATCGTTTAAATGTTCAATGTTATTAACAAAGGATTGTTTCGAATAATGTTGAATCAGTTTTAATTGGAACGTTACGTAGACATATGTAGGACTGGCGAACTCGGCTCATGAGCGAGAGGATTGCTCCAAATTATATGTATTAGCGCGGACGAGCTTTTTGTTCCAGCTCATTGCTGCCATGCAAATACCTTGTTATTGTAATTCCTAGCATTACTCAACTATTACATTCCGGATGTGCTTGGTTAATGTTACAAAGAACAAAATTTATTTATAATGAGCTCGCTCAATTGACCATCCCAAAAAACATAAGATCCATTTTATAGTAATGATAGTATATGATTGTTTGAAACAATACAAAAAAAACAATGTTTGGCGTATCAAAGCTTGTGCACAGGATTTTTTTCGTCGAAAGGTACTACTTCTATGAATAATGATTTCCAGAAACTGCACGTTGTTGCGCACGTCACACCTGCGTGCTTCAAAAGTTTATTTATTTTGCACCGGTTAGCGGCTCACTGTAGCGATTCCATTCGATATCTACATCTTGCTAAAATAAACATAAGTAAATCATAAAATCCTGAAAACGATGAGCTAATTTTTAAACCACGTACAGTCTTCATACAAGCGATCAGAGTTTACAAAAAGTACATGGGGCACAAAAACTGTTAATCAGTTGGAGAGCCGATAGCGTCGATTTGAGAGCATCTGATGTTGCTGACATCAGCTGCGTGTCAGGCATCAGAGGGCGGGAGGTCGCGGGACGAGCATCGCTCGCGGAGTGTAACCGCCATTACTTCTTTTGTTATTCACAAATTAGTATCGCGCGGCACCGGAGCTTTCTCTGCGCATGGCAGCTAATCTGTGGCATCTTGACTAGCGCTTTGTATCGACACGACAACCACGAATTAGTTTTATAACGTTTTCTCTCTTTTCAATGTCGTGACTCAGAAGATGGTGCATGTATAAATTCAATATTGCATCATATTTTATTAAACTTTCCTGCAAACAAATTCAATAAATCTGTAGTGCAGCATAATGAATGCAAGTTGTGACAACGACGCACATCCGACGGGGTCGCCGGCGGCTCTGCGACCACGCCGATCATTCATCAAGCTGCCGCATATCCAAACTTGTCTTTGAAAGCGGATGGGAAGGTGTTCAGTTCCAAAGCAATCCTTTCGAGGATTGCTACCTCGGGTACCTTTGAGCTCGTGACGGTTGTTATTAGTTAAGTAGGTGCACGAGTCAGTGGGAAGAAATAACGTCAGTGTATATTTTAGTGAGACCCGTCATGATTGTAATTGCGTCCTACACGACGCTCCCAATTCTGGGAACTAGGACGAGCCGCGCGGACAGATGGCGGACCACTCACACAGCCATTCGGATCAGTTAAAGCGGAACAGTTGGAACTTGAAATATCACTCATTTATTCGTCCTAGCCAGCTTGTTGCCAAGCTCCGTGTAACTTTTTGCTTACGTTAATCAGATTAGTTGTCAGTCTCAATATGATGTTTAAAGGTCATCATTATTTGAGAACTAGCGACGTAAAAGCATTAAGAATGCTTTCACGTCGCTATTGGCTAACCCGTCTGTAAACACTGGGGCACATGTTCACGCGAACTTCGCACTCCTCGCTTGATGATCATCAACATGGCCTGCCGGAATCATCTCTACTCGTATAGTTTCGCAAAAATAAGTGCAGCCCGCAGTAAAATAAACAATTAGTTCAAGATAAGAGCGGCACGCGTCCTGAGCCACAACACACACAGATAAATAAGAAAGGTGTCAAGAACAAGTTGATGTATCTGAGCAGACCTGTGTGTGACTGTGCTAGATAAGATAACGGCGCAGAGTGCAGGCTGACACCGACAAAGGATTGCTACAACTACACAACAAACACTCGTTCTTTCAAAACATGACGCTCTATTGGACGGAGAGATTTTTTATTTTATTTTAGTAAGTCAGTAATGTTTAATCTCAGAGACTTTGGTTTTAACCCTAAAGTAAGAATAACTATTATTAATAAATAGAACGTAGAACCTGCGGTGATCCAACACATGCAGGGTCGCGCAGACACAAAACTTCAAACAAAACCAACTATTCCGAGGACACTGCTGCGCCGGAGAGGAGACGGACTTACACCTACTTCGCACACTTACTGGCCCAGTAGCAGGAGCACGCTTGGCGCAACCCGGCGGCCCCGCGGCCCCTGCGCGGCAGGATGGGAATCATTGGGCCGACCTCGCTCCCACATGGATTATAACAGCCATAATAATAGCAACGAACACACAGTTGCCAGATTTTATATCCAAACCGTTGCTACATACAAGGAATGCGCATTCATATGAATATTCTGAGCGTCCTTAGCAATAAGGTTTGGGAACTAGCATAAGCCAAAGTACGTAACAAGAGAGTCAACAGAAAGCTACTGTTTGTTCGCCGCTAGGGTTACCATATCTCAGGATTTGTCCTGAGATTTCAGGATTTTTGGACTGATCTCAGGATTGCGGCCGGATTTTGCAAATCTCAGGATTTTTTGAATTTTCAATTAAATACGCTAATAGCTTACATTTAAAAAATCTCTTTAATAAAAAGATAAACAAACTAAAAACAACTTTCCTTTGGTAATATATAATTTTTTAATCAATACTTATGTTAAATTCTTCAAATTAAATTTAATTAAGAGTATAAGTCGAACTGAAGACAACGTTAGTCGGTTTCTTTCATTCGACGACTCCCATGAGAGAAAAAACTCTTTCTACATTATTGTATTCTGGACTGTAATCATAAAATATGTATATAGCGGGCAACGATGCCCCCCCCCCCCCCGCGCTTTGAGTAGAGCTGTGTGCAACGCGTAAGCGAGATCCACAGTGTATAAAAACGACAATATTACGACATTTTTAAATTGTTAACTACGTTTGAGACAAAATTCTCAAACCGTAACAAATCTCAGGATTTTTCAATGGAAATCATGCCTTTTCTCCGGACTTTTGATTTTACCATCTGGTAACCCTATTCGCCGCTATATATAGGCGCAAGCTCGCTGCTGCCACTGTAGGAAGTCCAGCACAAACTTGTTTAAACAATCAACTATTTGTAGGGCAGCGCCCATTTCACTACGCTACCAAACGCCATAACAATTGTTTGAAACACGCGGAAGGTTTTATATTATTCTCGATAGGACCACACGCGATTTCAATGATTATAAAATGGCGGCATAAAGCTATAAGTGGAGACACGATTCTCACAAGCCTCATCAATTACGGCAGGGACGAGCGAGTGGAACTGTTTATAAGTGAGATCCGTCGGTTGGCTATCTGCTGGCGAGGAAATGACATCCGTCAATATGCAATTAAGTAGTT